>JAOWBH010149074.1:0-12372 GCA_028566215.1 Silene coronaria | reverse complement strand
TGAAGTAATTAATTTTATTTATTGATTCCTGATTTTCCTAAAGCTGAACCAAACACCTGGTATCAGGAATCAAGTTCTAACCCCATACCACCCTGATTTGATTCCTGATTCCAACTCCATACCACTTTGTGAACCAAACACCCCCTAAAAGGGATTGATTGATTGATGTTAAAGTAGTTACGAGAAAATCACATTATGATAAATTTGTTACACAATTAGTTGTATTTGTTTATACATTTTGCATTTATAATTGATTGAGCGAAATAATTACCCCATTACCAACATTGATTTATTCTTTAAATAATGATTTAATAAAATAACAGAAACACTGAAATCACCGTAATTTCCGCTATCCTAGTCATTTCTCCCTTTCTTCCACATTCTCTCTCGTCAATTTTCCATTGCGAATAAACTCTCTGCAATTTACCGGGATCCGCGTTTCACGATCTTCCTATCCGAAACGCCGTCGTTTTGTTTCGATCTCAACATTTTCACATAACTTTATGTTACACAGATATACTCTGCTAAAATCTTCCATTTTTTCCGAACCACTAAAACAAAGTGTTTGTGCGCGTCGTTTTGGGTGAAAACGATGTCGTCTCGAGGCGAACACCATACAGTTCCGTTATCGGTTTTATTACGGCGGGAGCAAAACAGTGAAAAAGTTGAAAATCCAGAAATTGTTTATGGTCAATTCAATCAAAGTAAAAAAGGCGAAGATTTCACCTTCGTCAAGACCGAATGTCAACGCATTGTCGGCGATGGCGTCACCACTTTTTCCGTTTTCGGCGTAATTTTTTCAACATTTTTGAATTCCTCTACAATTTCATTGTTAATTGCTGTATAATTATGAGTTAATTATGTTTAATTGTGGTTAATTACAGCTGCTAGACGGACATAATGGAACCGCGGCCGCAATTTACGCCAAGGAACATCTGTTGAGCAATGTGTTGAATGCTATACCTTCTGATCTTAACAGAGATGATTGGGTGGCCGCGTTGCCGAGGGCTTTGGTTGCTGGATTTGTCAAAACTGATAAGGATTTCTTGGCGAAAGGTATAATTGATTAATTTCGAGGCTAATTTGGTTACGGATGATATGATTTGTCGACGATGTTGTTGAGAAATTAGGCTTTTAATGCGGAAAATTGAGTATTTGATGTTAACTGAGTGAATTAATGTAGGATGTGGATGATATATGACTTTAGACGAAAAGGATTGCGCAATTTGATTGTGGTATAGTATGATTGGACAATTTTGTGGTTAGGAATTGTGAGTATTTGATGTTAACGAGTGAATTAACAGAGGACGTGGATGATATGCCTTGGTCGAAAATGATTGTGCAATTCGATTGTGGTAATAGTATAGTAGGATAATGTTGTGGTTACAAATTTTGAGTATTTGATGGTAACAGTGTGAGTTCATGTAGGATGTGGATGATACGACTTAAGACGAAAGCAATTGTGAAATTTGATTATGGTATAGTATCATTGGATAATGTTGTGGTTAAGAATTGTGGGTACTCGGTTTTAACAGTGTGAATTAATGTAGGATGGGGATGATAGAACTTAAGACGAAAGTGATTGTGCAATTTGATTGCGGTATAGTATGATTGAATAATGTTGTGGTTAAAAATGATGTGATGTGTGATAGTCCAAAGAGATGAATTAATTTGAGGAGCGATATGTTGACAAATGCGATATTTGGTCTCAGGTCAAGCATCAGGAACAACCGTGACGTTTGTGATCATTGAAGGTTGGTTTGTAACTGTGGCGTCAGTGGGGGACTCACAATGTGTATTTGAATCACCTGAGGGCGATGTATATTGTTTATCAGCTGATCATAGGTTGGAGACTAATGAGGAAGAGTAAGTTCTTATTGCAATCATTTATTGCTGATTAGTGTTCACCTTCTGTAGAAAGTTGTTGGGATTGATTTGTTTCCCCCGATTTTGTTATCTAACAGAAGAGAACGTGTCACAGCCAGTGGAGGCGAGGTTGGTCGTCTTAATACTGGTGGCGGGACTGAGGTATTTCTTTCACCATGCTATGTTGTGTTCTTAGTTTAGCTGTTATATGACTTATGTTGCTGTGATTTGGTCTTTGTATAATATGGAGTATCATAGGTTGTATAAATTAAGGATTTAAATAGTTACTGCTTTGTATTTCTATAACCTGGGACTTTGAAGTCAATTAATCAAAAGAATTGACCATTTGTTCTTGATGAATGTGGAGGTCTTCTAGTTTACTATGCAATACCATTTATTAAAGAATGGACACATCATTCATGTTCTGAAGATTACTATGAGGACTGTGGTGCTCTAGATGGTTTTCCACTAGTAGTTCTTATTGTTAGCTTTACCTTTGATTGTCTCCTAGTTGTACACTCGTTCTGTGATTCTCTTATCTACCTGAAATGTCCTACCCTAATTATGATGATCATTTATACGAAGCTTCCTGCTTCTTGGAGCTGCTAAATGGTAATTACATTAACTCCCTACTTCTTATGAGTTCTCACACTTAAAAGATCAATTACAAGAAGACACTTCCTATCTCTTAAGTTGTTATGTAGATAGGTGGTAACTTGATGAAAGTACTTGAATATCCCTTTCTTTTTTACTTGTATAACGAATCTTTTTATTCATTTGTGAGTCCTTTTTTTTTAATCCTAACCTTATATAATTCTTTTTTAACTAATGTTTCCAATTTAATACTTATGTAGATTGGTCCGCTGAGATGTTGGCCTGGTGGCCTGTGCCTATCACGCTCTGTAGGAGATAGGGATGTTGGCGAGTTTATTGTGCCGGTTCCTTACGTTAAACAAGTCAGGGTAAGCTCCATATATTAGAACTAGTTTTATTAGTTCGTTAGCCAATTCTATATCATGTTGTTAATACTGTTTTTTTCTTGTTTACTAGTGTGCACAAGTCTCTCAATATTTATATGTGAAAAACTTTATAAACAAGTGTATAGTAACATGTGTACCCGAAGCACTAATGGTGAAACAATTCTCGTGTTGAGTCTTTGGACCAAATGCTATATGCAGATGTAGTACTACATGAACTCTGTAACAAATTAGCAACATAGACCACTAGAAAGGGCATTTTCCGGAGTACTTTTAAATTAACAATTTTCTTTGACAAATACTGAAATACCTTAAAAAAAAATTAGTGGCTAAAGTAAAGGATCCAAAATTTACTTATGGGCTAGAAGAAAAGGAAAGAGGAAGTAATACATACTGAATTACAGGAAGACAACAAGTGCATCTAGCCTAAAAAAAAATAGTTGGAATAGAGATGAATATATGTGTTGTATAGGATTTTGACTTCGATTTTGAAAGCCACGTAGGAATACCTGTTGATATTATGTTGCCTTTTGTTGTTAACACCTATCTCTTCCTTTAAATAATAATGAAGTAAATGTCTTAGGACGTGACCTTCTATTTGAGATGTAATGTGACTGTCTTTAATTTGAGTTGTGAGGTCCTTCTATTTCCTTCTCGTGTCTTGTATGTATATACTACTATAGAAGGGAGAACAGTTATGTTCAGATGGAAATCACTATAATTTGTGATTTATGTGTTGTAGTGGAAAGGGCACTTTGCACCAAGTTTAGAGGAATTATTAGGTGATGAGTTACTTTACAAGACGGCATAGTTGCTCTTTCGGTTATGTTACTTGTGTGTATTAAAATGCAACCTTTTTGCTGTGTGGGAATAAGGTCACTGTATCGCAAATGTCATCTGAAAGTTGATATATGTGTAATTTTCAGTTGCTTGAGTTCCCTTGCCATAGAGATTAGAGAGCGAGTACTACTTCTCAAATTAGTGTTTTTGCTTTGTTACATTAAGAGAGGATTTTATTTAGAAAACTACTTGATGCCATATGTATGCAAATCTTGCAGTTGTCAAGTACAGGTGGCAGGCTTATTATCTCCAGCGATGGTGTTTGGGATATGTTAAGTTTTGAAGCGGCAGTTGATTGCTGTCGTGGGATGTCACCAGAAGCTGCCGCTGCTCATATCGTCAAAGTATGCTTTGAATGGCCTTCTCTTTTTCAATTTTTGTGTGGCTCTACCAAGCCTATTTTCAGCGTTGGGTGTTCATCTTTTTTGGATGTATTTGCAGGAAGCAGTGCAGATAAAGGGCCTCAGAGATGATACTACCTGTATCGTAGTTGACATTCTTCCGCCTGAGAAAAATCTTCCTGCCGTGCCTCCACAGAAAAAGGCTGGAAAAGGAGTGTTTAAGTCTATCTTCCGAAAGAAAACTACAGACTCAACTTCTCACCGTGACAGAGAGTATATGGAACCAGATGTGATCGAAGAGATGCTTGAAGAGGGATCTGCTAATCTTTCAGAGAGGTAGATTATTTCTTGCTCTGTAGTCTTTTTTTACGGATTTGAAATGCTCTTTTATGTCTCAATGATGTGCACTTGCAAATAAGTGTATCCTGACTACTCCATGTGTCCATTAATAAACTTTCTAGTTTTCTTTTTGGTGTGTTTATTAATGAACCACCTACATGGAAATCTTTCTGTTTTGTGTCTTACTTGTCTTCCTCATAGTTTATGAACTCGCATCTTAGTGCAACTAAATTCTAACCCATATGATTTTATTCTCCTTAATTCTCGTGCAAAAGAAACTGGGTAGTTCATTAATGGATTGAAGTATGTTTCTGATTGGAATTTCTATGGCTTGCAGATTGGACACCAAATACCCGCTATGTAATATGTTTAAGTTGTTTATGTGTGCCATTTGCCAAGTGGAAATCAAACCTGGAGAAGGTATTTCAATACACTCTGGCTCTTCTAATCGTAAAACCCGCCCCTGGGATGGCCCTTTCTTGTGTCATGGTTGTCAAGAAAAAAGAGAAGCAATGGAAGGGAAAAGACCGTCAGGAGGTATGTTATATCTCCCCACGCATACATACTCTCCGTCTTTTTTTTATAAACATCACTCAAGATTTGATTCATTGTGTTGCTACCATTTTTCAGATAAATATAGCAGCGGAAGCGACTAATTGACTGATTCAGGAAGTACGTTGGCAATTAGTTGCAGTATCATGATTGAAAGTGAAAAATCAAGATTTATAGTTGACGCGATTACTAAGCTTCAACTCACAAAGGAACTGAAGAAGCATTTGGGTCCATGTGGACATATTGCCGTATTATTATGTGTTGTTTCGGCTTTATGCTGGGGTTTTTAGCATTGGAACTGGCTAACCTTATCTTGAATCGGCTTTTGACCGGTGAGTGATTAAAGTATCCCAGTTGTGCCAGCCTTTGCTTGGAAAGTGATCACATGTGTTCTTGAACACAACTGAAGTTTCCGTCATGGTCTTTGAGTCCATGCAGGTGTATACATCCATACATCGAATTCCCACTGTATAATATGTGAAAGGGCATTCCGATGTACTCGTGCTATATATACATAGAAGTAAAATTAGATAGGATTCTTTGTAGACGGAGGCGACCAAATTGGAGTGAAGATTACTGTCCTACAATAGGCCATCTTCAGTCTCATATAAGTACTAATTGTCAGACAGAAAATTGTGGGACGAAATCAGAGACATGCAGACATCATTTGGTACATATGACTTGTGTTCATGGTCCACATTTAGTCAAATTTACCGTTTATTTGACTCTGTCGAAGTTGTCTTTTAAATTAGATATTCATTAGTTTTGCTATTTGTAGAAATTGAATTGATGTTGAAGACTAATTTTTTTTTTTTCTTTTTTTCTTTTTTTGGTACTAGAGACTAATTTCTATAATGATTATGATTATCGAGCTGTGGATCCAGTGAAGGATATTAAGAATGCTGATTTTTTTTGCTATTTCATGTTAGAGGTACTTAGAAATTAGGATAAAATTTTTGAGAAAAAGATTCACGGAAATGTTTTTTAGTGTTGATCGAGAGTATTATCATTGTTTAAGAGATAAGGATAAGAGCCCGTAATATTTTAACTTATTATATTATTAGTATACTTGACTTGGACATAAAAAAAAAGAAAAAAAGTACGGATAATTATTGGCTAGGCTGATTCCAACAATCACTCGTTGGATTCCATCATTTCACGAAAACGAAAGAAAAATGAAATGATTGTTAGGTGAGTTGATCGAAAGTTTGCAATCTGTCGAGTGTGAAAATGGCATCAGATTCAGCAGCGATCCCTCTGTTGACTCCTTACCAAATGGGCAACTTCCATCTGTCTCATAGGTACCTGTCTACTTCTTATTTATTTTCCATAAAGTTTAAATCATGGTTAAAAAGTTCTGATTTTGTGGGTATTCTAGAATCACTAATTCTCGTTTAAGACCGTCACTTTTCGTCACAAGCTGTAGATGGGTCAAATGTCATTTTAACAACAAAATGCAACCATTTTAATGGCAAACTGTTATAACTTAGAAAATTGTTCTGATAATTGTTTATCACATTTTATCCGATCTTCAGCTTGTGACGAAATATTACCCGTCTTCAGCCAGTAGAATTTGGTAGTTCATAGATGCATATATGCATGGATTCTTCATCTAAAAGCCAATTGTTCATAAATAATGTTCTGTTTTTTTCTCTTTGGTTGGTTTTTGGATATCAGGTCTCTTCCCATGTTTGTATCAGGACATTCTTCTGCATTTGTAAAACACAAATTCTTATTTGTGACGGAAGGTATCCGTCACTTATTTGTGACGGATACCATATTCCCTCACAAATAACCCATTTGGCATGAGTGGGGAAGCACATGGGGGACCCCCTTTGTCCCCTCTATCCATTTCCTCTCACAAACTACCCGTCGTAACCCGCGACCCGTCGCAAACAAGACCTATTGTTTGTAAAATTAAGAGTGGTAGACTAGTTTATGTTCGATAAGTTATTTGATTATTCCTATCATCAATTAGTTTTAGGATGAAATTGTGGTTAGTCTACCAATCCTTGTTCTATGAGCCGGTGAGCCACTATGGAGGACTCAACACATGATATGCTGTCGTTTAAGAACTGCATGCTTACAAATTTTCGAATGGTATAAGTTGTTTTCTGTAGAGGCTCTGATTTATTGTTACATTCGACTATTATGTTTCTAACATATGTTGCTGAACTCTTTAACATTTTATGGAGTCTTTGTTTCAATTTGAAAATTGTCTAACTTTTATCTTGTAAGTCGTCGGTCTTACACTTAAAAATCATCATCCTCCGCTCGAGTCAGAAGACCAGTTTAAGTTTGGTTGTTTGGTAAAATGGCTTGCAGTAGTTAACTGGTTAGAACAAGTTTAGGTTAAAGTTTGAGTCGTTAGCACAATGTGCATGTCCAGGTCCTAATTGTATAGCTAACCCGGAAACCAGCTTATGGTAATCTTACAATCTCAAATGAGCATGTAACATACTTCAGTTTGGTTAACTGGCAGTGTGCATCATATACGCCTTTTTCTCAACTCGTTCATCATTTTTGGCTTCTGTAGTTTTCACCATTTCCAGTTTTTGTGCCCTTTTCTTAGTATACGTTTCTAGTTCCTCACTGTGATGTATGATTCTCTTAACCCACTTTAATTAGCGAGGACAAAGAAGTCGCTAAAATGTCAAATGAGGCTTATGAGCTAATTAAAAGTGATGGGGGTAATGGTTTCAGTAAGTGTGCATTGTATGTCCATAACAAGGCATAATATGCTACCTCGCCTTTGCAGAGTTGTTTTAGCTCCATTGACACGGCGGCGATCTTATGGGTTTGTAGCTCAACTGCATGCCGTACTATATTACTCGCAACGTTCTACAGATGGGGGTTTTCTAATATCAGAAGCAGCTGGTGTTTCTGATACAGCTCAAGGGTAAAGGCTGGTTCAAATTTGTTTGGTTTCTTTTTGTTTTGGTAGATAAGAAGCTCCATGTTGACTGTTTCAGGTACCCAAGAACACCTGGTATTTGGACAAAAGAGCAAGTTGATGCCTGGAAACCTATTGTTGATGTCGTCCATGCAAAAGGTAGCATATTCTTTTGTCAAATCTGGCATGGTGGACGGGTTTCAAATGAAGGTATTGAGACGATTCCGCAGTTATTTCATTTTCAGGGCTTCTGTTTGTTTTGCTTTCTGCCTTTTAGGAATTATGATGTGCGAATACAGTTCGTGATGTACATATCTTCCTTAGCTATATAACCACTTCAGCCCCAAAGAATTGCCCCCATTTGACAAAGAATTCCTGTGTATTTGCTGACGATATTTTGTTTTTGGCAAGGCTTTCAGCCAAATGGGCAAGCTCCAATCTCTTGCACTAATAAATCTGTAACACCTCAAGTTCAGTCCAATGGCACGGTTGTAAAGCAATTCTCAACCCCAAGGCGGCTTACAACAGATGAGATACCATCAGTCATCAATGATTTCAGACGTGCTGCTAAGAATGCCATAGAAGCTGGTTAGTTATTTTTGGTTCATGACTTAATTACTTATTCTGCTCATATGTGATAGGCATTCCGTGACTGATTAACTCTATACTGATGGAGCCGTGGAGGTGCTAAATGTGGCTATGTAACGCACCGTAACGGTGTCGTGGAATGGATTACTATTTTTTTTTTTTTTTTTTTTTTTTTAATTTTTAGGTATATTTGTTTAAGAATTTAAGGAAATTTTATAAAGTAAATATTAAACGCAAATTAATGGCTGAAGTAAGGCTTTAAATTTTTGAAACCCATGAATTATGTCTACGAATGAGGATACTGTGTGTAAGACGCATCTTCATGGCAGAAGTAAGGCTTTAAATCATCACAATGTAAGTAATGGGTATGGACATATCCTTATCTTTGTTTGTCACGTTAGACACCTGAGGTGTCAGGTGTACCAAAAGTGAAATCTCTATATAATAGTGGTAGTGCTTACTCAAGAACAGAGAAACAGATTAACAGATATAGATTTGAGAAAGAATTATCTTATGTTTTCTGGAGAGTTGGTCACCAGTTATGTTGAAATTGTATTCAGAATTTCGACTACAAGAAAAATATATGCTAACGACGATGAGTTGGCGGATGACTGATGGTTACCTCATGGTTGTCTAGTGTCGTAAAACTTCTAATTATTTTGTTTGTTGTCTAGGTTTTGATGGTGTTGAAATACATGGAGCTCATGGCTACCTCATTGACCAGTTTATGAAAGACCAAGTGAATGATCGAACAGACGAGTATGGTGGATCGCTGGAGAACCGTTGCAGATTTGCTCTAGAAGTCGTTGAAGCTGTTGTCAATGAGATTGGTGCGGATAGAGTTGGGTTTCGCATCTCTCCCTATGCTAATTATATGGAATCAGGAGACTCAAACCCTGAAGCCCTAGCCTTGTACATGGCCAAATCCTTGAGTAATCACGGAATTTTATATTGTCATGCTGTTGAACCAAGGATGGAAACAGTGGTAGAAAAGAGGGAATGCCTTCATAATCTTTTGCCCATGAGGAAGGCCTTCAATGGTACTTTCATTGTCGCTGGAGGGTATGACAGACAAGAGGGAAATCGTGTTATTGCTGAAGGGTACACAGATCTGGTGGCATATGGTCGTGCGTTTTTGGCTAACCCCGATCTGCCTAGAAGATTTGAGCTTGATGCTCCGCTTAATAATTACAACAGAGAAACCTTCTATACCCCGGATCCTGTTGTTGGGTACACTGATTACCCATTCTTTGAAGCCACCACATAGCTACATTGAGATCCTTCTGTATACTCCTCCTAGAAGGCGTAAATTTCACGCCTCTGTCGTGTCCTATACTCTCATATGAGACCGTTTTACATATCAAGATTGTGAGCTATAAATAAAATGCATTAATGGTAAATACTCGGTAAATAGAGCATTTAGATGATTTGCTGTTTTTTTCCCTCTTTCTTTGTCATCTTTTGTTTAGCGTTACTGTGGAAATTTCTTTTCTGTTTTCAGCGTTGCATGATTCAGGAATAGTTTTAATCTTGGGTACAAAATTAAGCGTCAGAGAGAGTTGAATTTCTCAGGTGAAAAAGATGAAGAAAGGGCACAACTCGTGACTAGCCCTGAGTAGTGACACACTTGCTCTAAATGTATACACTATATAGGGGCGAAGCTAGGTTCAAATTAGCTTTTTTTTTTTTTTTTAAAAAAAAAAGTTGTTTTCCAAAAACACCTACTTGGGTTATGGCCTAATCGGCTTATGCTTAGCTTCATCCTTGCATGTATACATTTAAATTATCACATCATTTGGTATGCTTTGTTTTACTAACTAAATATGAAAGTAGTGTAAGTACTACATGCATTCATTTGAATGTTAATGATACTCATGATAGGTCTATGAATATTTAGAGCATCCACATTGAAAAGGATGAACCATCCTCTTAGATGAGAGAGAGTACTAAGAGGAGGTACACACCTTGAAGAGGAAGAGGAAGACTATTCATTGTGTACCTCCTCTTAACATCCTCTTTGAAGAGGAAGAGGAAGACATCCTCCAAATATGGAGTATGTCCTTGTCTTGACCCTTGTGCTAAATAAGAGATAAAATTTATAGCGGGGTTTATTTTAATGGTGAAATAGGAGAGGAATGTAGCATCCTCTTTGATGTGGGCAAAAAGAGAGAAAGAGGAAGAAGATAGCGAAAAGTGGAGTAGATGAGAGAGGGTATGAAGTGTCAAAAATATAGAATGAAAGAGAAGAAATAAGAGGATGAAACCATCATCTTCAATGTACATGCTCTTAGGTAGGTTAGCGAATAGTTGAGAGAGTTTAGCGGGTAAATGGATGGGTAAAGGAAAACTATTCATTTAATCAACTCATATGTATGTATATATATATGTATGTATATATATATTATGTATATATATATGTATGTATATATATATATGTATGTATATATATAGGGTCGAGATTCCGTGCGAACCGTACGAACTACTCCAGATACACATGGTATTAATATCAGATACATACGGTATTAATACCAGATACATACGGTATTAAAACCAGATACACTTGGTATTAATACCAGATACATACGGCATTAATACCAGATACATACGGTATTAATAGCAGATACACTTGATATTAATACCAGATACATACGGTATTAATACCAAATACACTTGGAATTAATAGCAGATACATGTGTATCCGGTTGTAATACCAAGCGTATCCATTAGTAATACCAAGTGTATCCGATATTATACCATGTGTATCTACGTATTTTGTGTATCCATTGCCACCACCCTCACCACTGCCACCGCCGCCGCCGCCACCACCACCAACATCATTACCAACGTTGACCCCAACTAACACCACATCACTGCCACTCACCGCCACCATTCACCACCACCAACTAACACCAAACTCATTGAACATTACTAGAACAAACAGTAAACCAACGCACCGAAAACCACCAAATATCCAACCACCTCAGACGGCGCCGGGAACATCATCAATCCCTTCAAATGGCGCCGACGGCATCCCCGTCTATCCTAGAACAACGTAATTCATATTCCCTTCTCCTGCATCGGCGATTTTCTCATTCGCTCGTCATCTACTTCCTCCACTATCGTCCATAACCAACCAGATCCATAAAAAATGAAACAAAATTAAAAAGAATATAAGCCAGCGAAGTTGTTGTGAGGACGCCTTCCTCGTCGACAGTAACAATGGAGTAGTATTGTCTCGATTTGGTTTGAGTGTTCTTCATAGTAGTTGAACAGATCTGTGACATCGGTGGTCGGAAAAGGCGAGGGCAGAGGCGAATGGGTGTGGTCGACGTTGGGGACTTGAAAAATGAGGTCGTGGTGGTGCGGCCAGCAGAACGACGAAGTGAATAAGGTGGAGAAATGAAACGGCCGACAACGATGGAGTTATGGTAGTGCACCGCTGGTGAAGTTTATAACAGAGCTCCGACAATAATGGCGACCGGCAGGTGACGACGAGCGGTGGTGGATAAGAGTGGGGGAGGCAGGGTCGGGGAATTAGTTTAGGAAAGAGTGAGGAGAGTAATGGTGGGTAAGAGCTTTGTTTTTAACGTTAGAACTAATTTGATGGCTGAGATGGAGTTCGTAAGTTCGCACCGAACTATAGGTTCGTACAGGATCCTAATTCCATATATATATATATATATATATATATATATATATATATATATATATATATATATATAGGTTGAGATCCCGTGCGAACTAGTGTTCGGTGCGAACCGTACGAACTACTCCAGATACACATACTATTAATACCAGATACATATGGTATTAATAATAGATACATACGGTATTAATACCAGATATATACAGTATTAATACTATATACATACGGTATTAATACCAGATACACTTGGTACTAATACCAGATACATACGATATTAATACCAGATACACTTGGTATTAATACCAGATACATACGGTATTAATACCAGAT
>JAOWBH010149073.1:0-17702 GCA_028566215.1 Silene coronaria | reverse complement strand
CTAGTACTTTGAGGGGAGATAGAGAAATTCGATTTCCTAATCAAGGTGAGTAGGTAACCTTTGATAAGGGGGGAATATGACAACCGTTTCTATCCGTGAAAAAAGCACAAGATACCATCTGTCCATTTGATAAAGTCCTACGATTCACGCTAACTTTATGTCATGTGATTTACGGTGGTCGGTCTGTTTTCTCCCCCATTTCCTTTGCGAAATACATAGGCAAATTTTCTTAATTGTCCGAATCGCATTTTGACAAGAATTAATGGTTTTAAATTTACGTATAAAAATAAAGGAAAAATAGGAGTGAAAGGAAAAATTATTATTTAAAGAAATCATGAGAGAAAATGGAAAAAAAGAAAATAGAGCGGATCCGTTTCCGAATTATGGAGCACCATACTTGTTAGTCTGTCGCTTTTATCAACTATATTGAACTTATTATTATATCATCTCCCAATCTCTGAACCACCTTATATTAATGCACCTCCTAATTAATTCCTAACCCTCAACGAAAAGAAACCCTCCCAAAAATCAGCTCTCCTCCCTTTCCAAGTTTCCAACTATGTCGACACGACGACACAAAATTTAAATGGGTAGGATTTGGGTTGAAGGATTCGTAACCCATTTAAATGTAATACGAACACGAATTTGATTCGACCTGATTTGTTTGTCAGGTCTAAGAAAAATACAAAATATTTGTCCTAGGACTCCTATCTATACAAATAGGTTAATATTTGACCTGTCTCAAACTTAAGACGGATAAATAAGAATTTGTGCTTTCCCAAACTACTATAAATATAACCCTTCAAAACAACACTTTCCTCCACCAAAACAAAAAAAAAAAAAACCACAAGAAAAATGTCGGTTCAATTCATAGAAAATCACAGAGAAAACGCAGAAGTATACACAGGAGCAGAAATATGCAAGCAAAAATCAAAGGAATTATTAGCAGAAATTAACATGCCAAACGGTTTATTACCAATGGATGACATTCAAGAAGTCGGGTACAACAGACAAACCGGGTTCGTCTGGTTAACCCAGAAAAAACCAATCCAGCACAAGTTTACTAAGATCAGCAAGAACGTATCTTATGATACACACGTTACGGCTTTCGTCGAAAACCGTCGTATGAAGAAAGTTCATGGTGTTAAGGCTAAGGAGATATTGATTTGGATTACTCTTAATGAGATTTATATTGATGATACTACTCCTGATAAAATTACCTTTGGTACCCCTACTGGTATTTCAAGGTCTTACCCTGTTTCTGCTTTTCTTGAGGAGGAGGATCAAGAGGAGAAAAGTAGTGCTAATTAATTAATATAACAGGGGTATATTTGGAATTTTAATATGTTTTGTGTCAACTTATCTTCTTTTTTAAGTTTTATTTTGTTATTCATGTTCTCCCCACTTTGTAATTCTTATGCTTTTCAGATACTTTGGTGTTATTAATCCATCTTAAGTTTAAGACGGATAAAGTTATTTTCAGATACTTTGTAATTCTAATGCTTGCTTTTAAGATACTGTGGTATTGACCCGTTATAAGGGAGACTTATGGTTTGTGTTTTATCTTTGTTTGAGTACATGACTGTTTTTTATTTGAGTTTTTGAGATGAAATTTCAGTTCAGTTGAAATCAAATCGGTTTTAAAAAAACAGGTCCATATTCGTTTAACTACATGGCTGTTTTTTATTAACAAATTCTCATTCTAGATGGCACTATCCGTCTTAACTATTAAGCAAAACTAAGTCGGTATTAAGCAAAACTAACAGGTTGAGCTCTTGTACATACGATATAATTATGAGAAAACTGTCGACTACTAGATACTCATAAGCCGAAAGTAAAAGAAAACATATGAACACTCTGCTTTGAGTTTCTTATGATCACGGTCTTGGACTATAGTTTTGAGACCTCGAGTTGAGCTAGACCAACTCCAAAATGAGTACTTCTAGCTCGAGATCATAGTGTCGTAAACTCATCTACTGAAGGGTGTCAAGTTCAAATCAGGAAGCACAAAACGAATTACACAAATTGTTCTAAAACTGATAACAATAACATCAACAACTGATCTAGAATGTGTACAGAGGGTGCAGGGTACATGAGAAGTGTATTCTGCTTCAACATTAAAGCACCTTACTTTTAAGACAATACAGTATTTTGTCACATAAAAAACAGTTCAATGGAGAAAATAAAAACTTTGCCATGTAAAAATTGAGTGCTGAGAGTCCGGGACTCTACTTGTGCCTGGTTCCGGCTTCACTGCCATACTGAGTAATTGAAATACTGAATGAAGAGGGAACTGACCTCAGGAGCGACCAAAGACAAATACGTGAAACATTGGCTGTAATCCATGTGTTAAAACTCGAGTAGAATTCGCAAACAGGTCACTTGGATCTCAGGCTGAGTCATATGGGTAAGCTTGGTTTTGCCAGTTCAAATGCTAAACTCCGAGTTCCCGATTCAAATAATCGACAAACATCCTTTTTGCACTTTCGGCATCTGCAGGAGGTGGGTTGCCACTTAAGCTTGTTTGACCTGTCAATTTTATAAAAGTTCTGCGCAATCTACGCAACTCTGGTAATCCAACTGAACTTCTGACATTAATCACTGGTAGTCCTGGGCCAAGGGAGATTCCGTTCAAAGGTCCTCCAAGTGCCTGTGATTGGGCTGCTACAATGGCAGTCATCACCTCCTGTGTCGCCCGGTCCATCTCATAGAGGGAATTTGCCTGGGAAGGTCGTGCGCTCTGTGTAGCGATTGTGGGTTGTAAAACTTTGACATCCTTCGTTCTGGAGTCCACCTTTTTGGTCAAGTAAGAGACGGCATCCAACATGGCAGGTGCGATTTTGTCTATCCCATCTCTAGATGGATGAAGCTCAAATAAAGGAGAATCCCATCGGTTTCTACTTTCAGGTTTCTCGAACCTTCTTGCTAAATCTTCAAAGATGTTCTCATCATAAGAAGGTTCATCCTTGTTTCTACGTTCTTCATTCCATTTCCGACAATCACTTTCTTCAACATCACAGTACACTACACAGTATCTAACTCCAGCTGCACGTGCCAAACACCACAGTTCATATCTGTAACCTTTTATGCTGTTCAATGAATCTACTATCACAATACTGTCTTTAGAAGTAGATCTATCAACTTCAGATCTCAGCACCCCTCTCAAATTTTTCTCAGCAGGCATGTTGGCATAGCTTTGGTTGCGATCAAGATGGAACAAAGTTTCGTCAATAATTCGGACAGTTGGGTTAGATTCTGAATCTCGCAGAGCTTCAGCTAGGCATGTTGCAGCTGTTGATTTACCACTACACGGTTGCCCACAGATCACTACCAATGCCATTTTCCAGGAAAAAAATGGATCTTTGTTATTACTGGAGCGTCAACTACTTTAGTTCCACAATCTCAACTGAAATCCAAACAGAATGAATCAGTGTGATGAGCACTGAGAATTGTAGTAATATCAAAACCAATTTGAGAACATAACGTAAAATAAAGTAAAATGTCAAGGAGAAAATTGTGATGCCTTAAAGTGGCAATTTAAGAACTTCATTTAATCAAGGAGGTATCTATGTACACACTACACAGGCAATGAGAAGAACATATACCCTTCTTACGGCTCAGATTTAAAAGTTGTAAATCTTCGTACTTGTCAATACGCTTCTTATAAACAAAGAATGCACATTTGTGAAAAAGATCTTTCTAGAGAAAAGATGAGAAGATGCCTACTAACAAGATGCAACCTTGACAGAATACACAAAAAATAAAACTCGCGCCTTTTTCAGAAGGGATTTGGAAGGAACGGCAGGAAGGGAGACAAGGGATGCAATCTCTCACTTGTTTGAGGGAAAGGAAAAGAATGGAGGGCAAACACTCATGCTCAATGCCTACCTTTCTCTTCCCTCCATCCCTCTTCCTCCCCTTCTCCAATATTCTATTCAACCAAGCTGTGATGATGGCAATTGTTAAACATGTGAGAGTACTTAAGAACTAAAAACAGATATGACCCTTAATTAGGTACTTCATCAAAATGCATAAAGCACATTGTGCAGTGACGGTGAATAGTCACAAGCAGCAAACTTTTCCAGTTATTGCAACTGTTACAATCTCTTTAATGGGAGCATGTAGTACCCAAGATTCATAGATAATAAGGCTAGTACTAAATGACACCAGCCAAGTACATATCACAAAAAAATTGACATCCCAAATCTCCGAGTGTGTTCACTCATAAACCACTCGACAAGATGCATGTCACTATGGCAGGCACAAATTTATTTGACTCATCTAGTTGAAAACGAACATTTTTCCCTTTTGTCTGGGTTGATATAGGGAGGGGAAATATTCTCTTGTGATATAGGGAAATGAAAGAGAGGAAAATGGTGAGTTACATTTTCCTTCCTATAGCCACATCAAAGTCCTTCCACTATGGGAAAGATTCGGAAGGAATATCACAAGAGTTTTTACATATGTTAAAGAACACGGAATCTGACTCAACTCAGTAGGAACATGTATGTACAGAGATCTTCGCGACAACAACCTAAAGCAACAAACTTTATAGTGTACTCAAACTTCTTTACATCCATGAAATGTAGAAGAAGAATAAAATGCATATTTTACTTAAATTTCTCATAAAATTAGACTCCTGAAACAAACTAACTAAATTTCCAAATATGTTTTGAAGTTATCATCAGGAGAAACCATGTTACGGGAGCCAGCCAGCCAGCCTAATGACTGAATTAGCAGCATCAATAGTTCCAAGACTTCCAACCGAATAAACCACCGGCTCAAAGCACACCCAAAAAGAGGAAATGCATTACACATATAATCTAGGTAAAAGCTGATGAAATAATTCATGTCTAGGAAGTGGAAGTTAAGCGCTTGAAGCACGGTTGAATGCCTAGTATTAATCCAACTGCATGTATTTGCAATTGTAGTCATTTGCATACATTTTTAAGATACATCCTAAAACTATCTTAATACGCCTAACATCACCTAATCCTGCCTATTCTCGTCCACTAAACAAAAAACAGACAAAGAAAACAATCATATCTCCTATCATTCTGATTTCTTTCACGACAACGATACAAGAGGACACCAAGTGAAATCATAACTCATAAGCATACTTTACTTGTTGCTCTTTCTTCGCATATTCCGTATTAACTTTACAAAGCAGCGCACAAAGAAAAAGGTTAAGCTCAAACCAGCAACATAACGACGCTGAATAAATGTATTCACACATGAGTCCAGTCTCCAGTGGCAGTGCGACAGGACTAGCAGGGGCTGCATGCTGCCCCCAAAGCAATACAACAACGACAATTACAACATAACTTCATTCCCTCAACAGCTAATGCGACTTGTAGGGTAAGGAGGTCGGATGTACGCAGCCTTAACAAAGAGGCTGTTTCTTGATGACCCAATATGAAAATTGTGCGTCAAAAAGCTTTCGACTTTTTGCATTACTAATTTGAACACAACAATTATCCAAAGATTATCATCTCCAATTCACTACTCTTGTAAAATATTGTATTTCAATTTCAAACTTCTACAACCAAAACCCTAAAAGATTGGCAAAACCCCACCTCAAAAATCAAACAAAATAAATTTACAACCAATAATAAACAAAAATTTCTGTAAACTTTTAACAATTAACCAAGCATAGATACACAAATTAATACTGTAATTAAGAGGAAACTAATTAACAAATCAGAAACATAAACCCTAAGCAGTAATGAAGAGAATCATGAAATTAGGTTAAGAGCTTTGAGTAAAGAGAGGAAAAACATGCCTGTGTAGTTGTTGTGCTTCAATGGCGTTGTTAGTACGAAGTATCAGATATTGTCTTTGCGTTTTTGTTTTGAGTTTGGATGCTTTGACGGTTTGACCCGTTCGTGTTAATGAAAGAAATAAACTTGAGTTGAGAGTTGATAAATTTTTGAATCGGTTTGGTCAAAGTTCGACTTAGTTTTATCATGCCGAATTTAAATTCATTCCTAAGTTGATGTTAAGTGAATCCGAGCCAAGTATAACCCAACACCACAAATAAGGAGTATTATCGGAATGTCACCGCCTGCTTATTTGAGCACCCCAAAACACGTCTAAGATATATATTCAAGCACGATCAGCTCATTTCAAGTTAGGCTAGTTCGTGACTAGCCAGACAATCCACAATCGCTGAGTGGCTACAAAGAAAGTAACCAAGGCCAAGAGCACCACATTTTTCGCGCCAAAACCCTCCCTTTGTCCATAATTAGTATTCACTCATCATCGGAGTTGTAATTCAATAAACCGTATCCTGTATCTATAACCTCAAATCAATTTACAGTACATTATATCAATATTGAAATCTTCCGCACATATATTGTTTTGCATCGTATTCATCGCTCCATAAACAACCGTATGATATTGTTTCGATTTGCCCGACTTGTGATTTACTTAGGCAAGTGACACACTTCTTATGTTTATCTTCGGATAAATTGTTAGTTAATAACCACCCCATTGGAGTTGTTACTTGGGAGTAGAATCAAGTATCAACCCAACTCTTCTCGACTATCCTCCTATGGAACTTCGATCCATCTAACACTCTTGGGGTAGCTATTCCCCGTGTGATAACTTCTTAATTTCCGGGGTTCGCCCCTCTTATGCACCAAAAAAAAGAGCATAGTAATGTATTGCTTGGGGAGGAGAGGTTCTAAATGTACAATATACCACAATTTTATAACCTCTCCTACCCAAGCAAAGCCCGTATTGGTCTGAGCCAGACCTGCCCGGACTTCTATGAACCCAAAACTGACACGGCGGGATGGCCCTACAACCCAAGTTAATACGAACTTTGGATTCCTCACTTCAATAGCTTCCCCTTTCCTCTGCAGTTACTTTAAGCATGGACAAGAACAATGACGGAACCCCTTTCCAGATCTTTGAGAATACGTCTTGGTGACATAAATCTTTAATAAATGTCTTTCCACAAAAGAAAGAAAAGGTAAATTTCATTGTCGTTTCCATTGTCCTACAACATCGTTCTTCAGATAAGAGTCTGATCATGATGATTATATCGATCACAATATTGGAACTGTTTACACATCCCTAGGCAGCGCAAAGAGAAATTTGCTAATCGACAACCATGGCATCTGCGCTCCCACCAGGATTTTCAGTACCAATCTTCTGCTCTTCTGAAAAATTTCTTATCTCCTCAGCTAGGCTCCTCTGCTCATCCTCTATTGTAGCCTGCAACTCATCAACCTATACAAATACAATCGATCAAAATAGTGTCTGCTAGTCATTTGATTGACAGTCATGCTGTAAACAGCATTCTGACAAAGGTAGACAACTAGATGAAGATATTAGAAACCCGCTAACTGTTGAGAATTGATATTCACTCCATGCAAATTTATTAGTCTCCTTTTCATAATTGGCTGTCCATAAATAATTGGCTACGGTTTCAACCTTCGTAAAGTAAATAATTCCTACTATGGAGTATAGTATTAAAACACCAACAACATTGCCCGAGTCTAAAAGCATGTATTAAATCTCGTATGCAATACCAAGTCAAGACCGAGTTATCATGAATGTGGGGTTCTTGAGAACGAGTTTTGAGGCGGTAAATCAAGAATAGATCAGGTGACTACAATCAGTTCTAAGATTAAGCATCAAACTTGAATTCGATACCATGCTTAAAAACTCCCTACCATGGCAAGGTAAAGGAGATCGGATGTCCTGCAACCTTACCCCTATGTTGAACAAGGTGATAACTACTACTTCTGGTTGACCCAAGATTACTTGACTTCAACTACTCCTGGTTGACCCATGATTACTAGAAAATAATCTTCATTCCTATAATCCTCTATCTTGATATCAACAAGTCATTTTAATGTCAAAGGCCAAATTACGACATCTTTCTTCAATTGATCACTGATAATTTATGATTGTAAGAAATTAAGAATGGCAAGTGACAAAAGTAAAAGGGTGAAGCGATGGCATACCACATGTAACAGAAGGGCAAACTGTTTCTTGCGAAGCTCTAAAAGCCTAGAAGTAGCTGTATCTTCTGCTTCCAAGGCAGCTATCTCTTTCTCAAGTTCTGCAATCATCTTCTCAGTTTCTGATCTAGGCGGTTGCATGGCAATCAATTTTCTTATGGTCTCACATTCCTCCTTGTGTTGTCTCTCAATTTTACTAGCTTCAAGCAGTTTCTTTAGGTCTTCGATTTCTGTCTGAACTTGAAGAATCTGGCTATTAATCTCATTCTTCAACTCATTAAAATTCTCCTTCTCCCTCAAGTTAGCATCGACGACTGCTTTGCTCTTCAGAAGCGGGATCTCAAAAGTTGTAAGCTCTTGTAGAAAGGCTTTTGCAAGTCTCTCACAATCATTGTAATTATCCGAGTCTTTTTCTACTTCCACGACTAAGGACGTGAATTTCTTCTGTAGCTTTTTCAAGGGAGGTTCACCCCTTGTGGTGGTTGTTCGTGTCAGAAGCCTGTGCTTTATAATCATGTCATCTTCATTAGGGCCAAAAGCATAGTGGGCTGCCATAGCCTCACCCTTGCCCACGGCTTTTCTTCCTCTCATCATTTTGAGAAGATAAACGAACCTTTGGTCTGGAAAGAAAACATATACACAAATAAGTGAGTCATAGAAATATATGATGTTATATTTACTTGTATGAACTCGTATAGTGAAAGATTTCAGAATCAGACTTCAAACAGCACGACCGTCCCTGCAATGCAATATCTATTTCCTTTGTCCATCAGTAATCTTTCCACTTTATTTTTTCATTTTTAGACTTTCAGTATGTTTTATTGGGTTATTATGGCTTGTGAGTTGTGAGTTGTGACCACAATTTTAGCCAAATTTATTCCCATCCTCATTTTAGCGAGCTTATCTCTACGGGCAAAAGTACAGAGCAATATATAACATGGTTTCCCTGAGTATTCCCCATAGAAGCCTACAAGAAACAGGACTACCTGGTGCAGGACCTCAGCTTTTTACTGTCACACTGTCATGATTCAACTCCAAACAATTCATAATCGACAAAAAATCATCTACCAACAACCATCTATAAAACTAGAAGCTTGGAAAAATTAAATTTCGGTGGATGTTTTGAAGTTATTACTGAGAGAAGCGAACCAGCCTAATGAGTAAATCAGCAGTACAAAATTGTTGTGACCCAGAAAGACGAAACAGAATCCTAATATAATCTAAGTAACAGCTATAAAAATATTTCATGTCCAGACAGTTGCGGAGCAAGGAGGATAACAAGGGTTGCCGCCTCCTTGAGCAATAGAAAATTCGATGTTTTTGGATAAAATTTCGTTCTCTACTAGTTTATTGTATTGTAATAATACTTTGCTTGCCACCCCTCAAAATCCTAATTCCTTCACTGTGTCAAGTAAAGAAGCATCATATGTTTGTAAAACAGGTCATCTGCACTCATATTCAGGATACATAGTCCTTTTGATTTTTGATCTCAAAACATCTTCAAGTTTTCTTCTATGTACATCTTAATCAACCTTCAACGCCTAATCCTTAACTATCCCGTCCCACTAAAAGAAAAGGGCAAAGATGACAATCCAACATTCCTATCCCCATCATTTATATTCTTCTTTACAACAATAACACAAAAGGAAACCGAGTATTCTGAAGCAAGCCGGTAGACAATATAGGCCTCACGGCATGTAGATAGGCACAACATACTTGATTCATATATGCGTGCCTGCCTTTTACGCCTTTTCTTCCTAAGATGGCGAGTTTTTTCTCACACCATAAATACACAAGAATCAATTTCATTATGCTACTGCTAAAATTGCTCTAATTTCGCAAATGATCAGCTTTACAGTTTACTGTCCAATACCCAAATCAAAATTAAGCTCAAACCAACAACTCAATCACCCTTGATAACGAAATCCCAATTCAATCATCAACGCCGAAAATCAAGACACACAAATAATCCGCATTTATCGTTTATCTCCACATCACTAATCCTCTAATAATTGATCTCAAAAATTCACCTTTTAATAAAAAAAATCCCTAAATTAACATCACAAGCTGACCTAGAGCAATAGCAACTTCAGAAATTAAGCAACTAGTATAAGTATACAAAGCATAATCGGTGAAAAAACATCAAAGAGAAGGGGAAGAACATCGGAATCATAAACCCTAATTTCAAATTCAATTCCATAAAGAATTGCTCTTTGAAGCCTAAGAGAAACAAGACTACCTGGAGCAGGACCTCAGCTTTTTACTGTCACATGATTCAACTCCAAACAATTCATAATCGACAAACATTCATCTACCAACAACCACCTATAAGACTAGACTCTTGGAAAAAATAAATTCCGGTGTATGTTCTGAAGTTATTACTGAGAGCAGCTTGTATGTCGCAGGAACCAGCCTAATGAGTAAATCAGCAATGCAAAATCATTGTGACCCAGAAAGACGAAACAAAATCCTGATATAATCTAAGTAACAGCTACAAAAAACATTTCATGTCCAGACAGTGGCGGAGCAAGGGAGATAACAAGGGTTGTTGCCTCCTTGAGCAACAGAAAATTCGATGTTTTTGGTTAAAATTTCGTTTCTCTTCTAGTTTATTGTACTGTAATAATACTTTGCTTGCCACCCCTGAAAATCCTAATTCCGTCACTGTGTCAACTGTCAAGTAAAGAAGCATCATATGTTCACAAAACAAGACATTTGCACTCATAGGCCATAGCCAGGATACATAGTCCTTTTATTCTTGAGCTCAAAACATCTTCAAGTTTTCTTCTATGTACATCTTAATCATCCTTCAACGCCTAATCCTTAACTATCCCGTCCCCCTAAAAGAAAAAGGCAAAGATGATAATCCAACATTCCTATCCCCATCATTTATATTCTTCTTTAGAACAATAACACAGAAGGAAACCGAGTATTCTGAAGCAAGCCGGTTGACAATTTAGGCCTTACGGCATGTAGATACTCGCACAGCATACTGTATTCATAAATGTGTGCCTTCCTTTTATGCCCTTTCTTCCTAAAATGACGATTTTTTTTTTTCTCACACTACAAATACACATGAATCAATTTCGTTATGCTACCGCTAAAATTGCCCTAATTTTGCATATGATCAGCTTTACAATCCAATACCCAAATCAAAATTAAGCTCAACCAACAACTCAATCACCCTTGATAACGAAATCCCAATTCAATCATCGACGCCGGAAATCAATACACTAAAATAATCCAAATTTCATATGCAAAATTAGGGCAATTTCTATAATTGATCTCAAAAATCCCTAAATTAATATCAGAAGCTGACCTAGAGCAAGAGCAATAGCAACTTCAGAAATTAAAAAGCAACTAGTATAAGTATACAAAGCATAATCAGTGAAAAAACATTAAAGGGAAGGGGAAGAACATCGGAATGATAAACCCTAATTTAAAATTGAGGGAGTTATCGAGTAATAATTGAAATTGAAGTAGATTAATTAGGGTTAGAAGGATGAGGAGAAACAGGGATACATACCTGTGTACTGTGTAGTGCTTCAATGTAAAACTATGGTGTTATTTGTTACTGTTGTTTTGCCCCGTGGTAACGAACAATTGTCTGGGTGAAACTACGGCTTTAGGTGATTGTCCATTTTGTCCGTCTCGTTCTCGTGTCTTATCTTACATCTTCGTCTATTTTATTTAGGAGTGTTTGGTTCACACAAAAAAGGTATGAGGTATGGGTATGAAATGACCCATACCAAGTGTTTGTTTGGAAAATGTAAGATTTCATACCCATACTTCAAACCCATGAGGTATAGGTTTCTCATACCCAAAGAGGGGGTGGGTATGATATTGATACCCATGGGTATTGATGCAGTTCATAGACTATATACCTGGTTATACAATGAGCATTGTACAACTAGAGTTATTTTAGTCTTTTTATTTGTAATTGTTAAACCTAAAACAAAAAACAATCTAAGTATCACAAAATCAATTCTTCTTCTCTCTCTAACTGTTTCCCACATCTTTGTAACTGCCTTTGATTTTCCTCATTATGCAGTCATTTAATCTTATCTTCCTAATACAGAATAATTTAAAGCCACTAGGTTAAGCCACGTCATCAAACTCATTTTTTTAAAAAAAAAACCTGTGAATGTGGGACCCGCCTGTACTCAGTTGAATTTAATTTCTACAGAATTACTGTTGAAATGTAGGTTACGGAATTATGTTAATTCATAAATATACGTTCGTTGTTAATCGACTCATTTAATTTAATCGAACGATAGATAATTACTGTCATATTTAAAATCTAAGGCATTTAAATTAGTAAAAAATAGAATAACCGAAGAGTTACATTGAATATAAATAAATTACAACCATAAAATTACGTTGATAAACTTGCAGACATAACCATAAAGCTTCGATTATTCTTATGTATACGTTCCTACAACCATAAAATTACGTTAATAATATTATTAAATATTGTACAATAAATAAACTTGCAATAATTCTTATGTACCCGCTAATATTTATGTCAATACTAATCACGAAATTAATGACCTGATTAACTTACCCATGCAATATTGCACGGGCTTAAAATTAGTGACTAATTTAAAACAAAAACCTTAATAGCATGACTCAGAACGACCCTATAAACGACTCTTTGTCGTCTCTACGTATAATTATTGACCCAAAAACAACCATATCCAGAATGACATAAATTAAATTGTGTTGTGGTAAGACGGTCTTATACTAGACTAACTATTTAGTCGCAAAATGTTAGCTGATAAATTTCGTTATATATCCGAATAATTTTATCTAATATAAGTCAGGTTTGTATGAAGCCACTAAAGTAATAAAACAAAGTAAAAACTCAAATTTGGTTAAACAAGATACATATCGGGCTACAATAACTTCTCAACCAATTGACTATAATGCATTATTTACGCTAATTGCAAATAAAATTTATGATTCATATTTAAAACTTAGATACGGTTTTAATGTAAAATTGTTCAACAAAAAGTAGAAAGATTTATCACTTAAAGTTAGAACTTTATTTCTAAATATAATTATCTTTAAAAAGAGATAATTAATTAATTACTAATTATCAAAAATATAATTAATCTTTTTATTAAACAAAATTAAAATAGCATACCCGTGCAATTTGCACGGGTTTAAGACTAGTAATTATTGACCCAAAAACGACCATATCCAGAATGACATAAATTAAATTGTGTTGTGGTAAGACGGTCTTATACTAGACTAACTATTTAGTCGCTGATAAATTAAATTTCGACATTAATGCAGATTGATCTACACAGAGACTTATCAGGATTCCTAGCAGCACATCCACAAGCACCAGCACTGTCTCTTCACCACCTTGACGCAGTCGATCCGATCTTTCCAAACATGGAAAGATCGGAGGCCTTAAACCACCTAATGAAGGCGGCTAAGGTCGACGAATCAAGGCTATTTCAACAAACCATTTGCTATGAAAAGACTAAAAATTGGTCATTTTCTATAGCATGGGGTTACACAGCTCATGTTTATGAAAAAATCATACAACCAAGTATCTTAGAAAAGCCATTAGAGACGTTTTCGCCTTGGAGAAAGCCGTCGAAAACACCGTTTTTGTTTAACACTCGTTGGCTTAATAACAACCCTTGTGATATGCCTCATGTTTTTTACCTTGACTCTGTTAACAATGTTAACAATGTCACTGAGAGTGAGAATGACGATCCCATTGTTTCGAGCTTTACTAGGAAAACGACGAGGAACTTGCCGCCTTGCTCACCGGCTCCACCTCCGTCTTCGAGTGGTGGTGGTGGAGATGTAGTCCTTGGTGACATTGCTAAGCTTATTGTTGTCTCCCCTGCTACTAGGTATAATGTTGAGGTTAGTATAACATTTTAAACTAAGTCTGTTGACTTTTTTTCTTAACTCATCTGGTTTAGTTTTGATTCGAGTAATAGAATTTTGTAAGGTTATGAAAGCGGTAAAGCTCTCTCTTTAGAATTTTAACATTGTTGCATTCTGATTATGTTATAGATAAACTTTCTAAAAGTCGGTCAAAGTGCATATATGGTTATTCTGTATTCTGTACTATATATATAATGCTAAGGTCCCTTATTAATTACCTAGGCTCTACTTAAATGTTAGCTGACTCGGCTGATAAAGAGTCATGAGAGTTGTTATTCATGAGTTAAGTTCAAATTCCGTTAATATCAAATTTACCCTTGTGAATCGCTTTACACAAAAAAAAAAATGAAGAAGAATGTAATACCTAGAATTTGACTATTTTTTAGTTTATGGCAGTATACAAGTCAACTAAAAGGGTAGTATCAAAATTTAAATAAATAAAAGAAAATAAAAAAAAGAAAAATGTAATACCTAGAATTTGACTATTTTTTAGTTTATGGTAGTATACAAGTCAACTAAAAGGGTAATATCGAAATTATATAAAAAAAAAAAAAGAAAAAAAAAAGAAGAATGTAAAACCTAGAATTTGACTATTTTTTAGTCTGTGGTAGTATACAAGTCAACTAAAGGGTAGTATCGAAATTATATAAAAAAAAAAAAGAAAAAAAAAAAGAATGTAAAACCTAGAATTTGACTATTTTTTAGTCTGTGGTAGTATACAAGTCAATTAAAGGGTAGTATCGAAATTATATAAAAAAAAAAAAAAAAAAAAAATAAAAATTTAAAACATAAAATTTTAATATTTTTTTTTATGTGGTAGTATACAAGTCAACTAAAAGGGTAGTATCGAAATTGGGTATTAGCAGGTGCATGCATATTATTTTCCGATTTTTTTTAGATATTTAATTTGATTTAATTTATTGATGAATTGTAAATGTGAACAGGTTGGAGATAATAGAAGGGAATGTTGTGATGTTTTATTAGATAAAAATGAGAAGAATGTTACCATGATCAAGTATAGAGCTTGCATGAAGAATGAGATTGTTGGTGTTGATGATAAATAAAATCACTAATTAAAAGTTCATTTATACATATTTATTACTTTTGTTTATGTTCTTTAATCAAAGAGCAATTTGAACTAATATGTAGTCAATATATAAAAGATAAATTTAAGTTTATTTTGTAATTTTGTAAGAAGTATAAAGTATCAAAGAAATATTTTGTACACAATTGTCGAATTTTATACCCTGAAAAACTCGAAATGGAGAACTAGTCAATTTAACTTTTCATGTCGAATTTAACACTTTACAAATTTATACTCAGCATGTAACAATGTAGAGTACAGAATACCCTTAATAATATGTTAAAGGTCATAAATTTACTTTGTCAATCTCAAATAAGAATGTAGAGTACCGTTAATATATTAAGACGGTCTTACATAAGAATTTTTAGTACCCTGAAAAACTCGAAATTTGACATTTTTAGCGTATGAGATAAAATTCTCATATACAGTTCTTAGAGGCTTTTAGCGCTTTACCTATCTCAATAAAGTCTATGATTGGTTCTACCTATCTCAATAAAGTCTATGATTGGTTTGAAGAACGCCTCGAGATTTAGGCGATTGCGGATGATATAACTAGTAAATATGTTCCTCCGCATGTAAACATTTTTTATTGTCTAGGAGGAAATACGCTTATTTGTTTTTTAGTACAAGTAGCTACGTGTTTAGCTATGACTTTTTACTATCGCCCAACTGTTACGGAGGCTTTCGCTTCTGTTCAATGGAAATATGCAAAATTAATAACTCAATCTAACTCTTCGTGTTGAATTTAACACTTTACAAATTATATACTCTGTAGGTAAGAAAGTAGAGTACCCTTAATATGTTAAAGACGGTTTTCAATAAGAATTGATCACATACTCTAACAGTGTAACACTAATGACCAAGGTTTAAACATTGATACTTCATCGACCCTTTTAGATACGACTTTGAAAACTCAACTACAACTTTAACGGTAACTTTTAACAGTAGTACCAGAAAAGCTTGAAAACACTGCAAAAAATGAGTTTCACCATTACAAATTGCACCTAAATTCCATCGAATTTCACCCTCATTTTCCAAAAATCGTCGATTATTCCGAGATTTAATCTTTCAAAAACAATAAAAGTGTTAACTAATGTCCTTTGTAATTCAAGATTTGCCTGTAACGAATGTTTACAGCCCTGAGCCCCGAGTCGGGGTGGTTTCAAAGAAAAATAAAATAAAAATAAAAACAAACTATAGTACTCAACGGAAATTGTCCATAAACTAAAAATAGTTACAAAACATGTATCTTTGCCCAAAGTTGTCAAAATCGGATCAACCCGCAAACCCAAACCATCGTGCCGTATAAGGCCGTATAAGGTCGTGGCTTAACACTTAAAAGACATATTTTGAACCAACCGAAAGCCAGCCAGTTTCAGAGGTTTACGTTACACACCATTTTCTGCTGCTCTCCCAGGGAATAGCTTCTCAATGATGGTCTTTAGGGCAGGGGCGCTCACTGTACATTTTTTATCGTCGAAGCAAGATCGGCCTTCCTCAGCCGCCTTGCAAAGTTGAGGGTCGAGTGGCACTTTCCCGAGAAAAGGAATCCCCATCTCCTGACACATTTTCATGGCACCACCACCACTACTGTCGAAGACTTCACTGTGAGTTATCAAATTTAGCAACTCCGGTGCTTTTTCTTTAATACACTGCAAAGCCCATTCTGTGACATCTGTCTCTTCACCGGTTTCTGATAAATTCAAGAACTTAAGGTCTGTCAAAGGTTGGCGCAAGCCACTCATGTTCTCAACAACCCCAAGGACTTTTATACCAACCTTTTTGCAAAAGTTGACTTCTTTCCGCACATCAATTAACGAGACTTGTTGTGGAGTTGTGACTATAATTGCACCGTCAATGCCGGTTTCTTGAAGGCATTGGACTATTGAGATGTGCTCATCCGAAGTGCCAGGGGGGGCATCGACCACGAGGAAGTCGAGTTCTCCCCAGTACACTTCCTTTAGAAACTGCTTGATTAGCCCGTTCTTACGTGGGCCCCGCCAAATGACTGCTTCATCTGGATCAGGAAGCATGAAACCGATGGACATAACCCCAAGGTTGGACTCAACGTACACAGGAGACCATCCCAGGTTGCTCTGATGGATGTCTTGGCCTTCTAGGCCTAACATTTTTGGGATACTAGGACCACAAATGTCTATGTCAAGTAGACCAACTTGATGATCCTTAGCTGCTAATGCAAATGACAGTTGAGCAGAAAATGTGCTTTTGCCAACCCCACCCTTACCGGATAAAACCAGTATCTTGTGCTTCACTGTTGCCATCCTTTCCGCAATTGGAATTAAGTCTGCAATAGCCATACAAGTTAATGACGAGAAAGCCAGCAAAATAAATAGAATTTATGCACAATATAATAGGAGGTGAACAATACTAAAACAAGAAAAACAAAAAAAACACTGGGTGCAGTCTATGCAGACTCTATAGGGGAACATTATAAAAGACGTGTTTTTAGATCCAACGCCAAAATTCGGTATGTGCCTAAAATATAATTTCATCTAACTCGCTTTCTTTCCTTCTACAAAATCACATACAGATTCCTTCCTATACAGAACACATTAACATGGCAGATAGGTAAACTGGGTAGATGGCTGATAAAGAAGATTTAGCACCTGAGCACAGCCAAAAAGATGACACTAATGTCTTTTTTTTTTTTTTTTGGGGGGGGGGGGGGGGGGGGGGTAATATTTTAATTAAAATTAAAAAACCATTAAATTTAA
>JAOWBH010149062.1:0-12372 GCA_028566215.1 Silene coronaria | reverse complement strand
TTTTGGGTAATTAATTACAAACCCAACCCATTTCGTTAATAAATTTGTCAAAAACACCCATTTTGGAAAAAAATTCATAAAATTCCCGTATTGTTCTATTTTCTCAATCTAGATCAATAGTTATCGGTTTAATTTTTAGGGTGTATTAGTCAACAGTTGTCTATTTTCTTTACTCCATTATTTGTAGGTTGTTAGACTTAGACATGCATGAGCACTTAGATTAACGGGTGTGGGGTTGTTCTAGCTTAATAAGTGGTCTTGCATTTGAGCACATAGGCATCAAATTTACTGAGACAGCGTACTAAAATTGAGTGAAGAGTTTGAGTCAGCAAATGTAAATCAAGCATTGGTAATTATTGATGTTTTGAGTTAATCCAGAGGTTGTTGATTAATCGTAATTTGTTGTGGTGCATTTGGTTCAATAGGGAAGTTGAAAGTGTAGGAGAATATGTGGAGGAAGTGAAAGAAGGGGACATAGTGTTACCAGTGTTCTTGGGGGACTGTGGGGAATGCAAAGACTGTAAGTCGTCAAAGAGCAATGTCTGCAATAAATCAATGAAACATTTTTTTGGAATGCCACGGGATGGAACACCAAGATTTAAAGACATGAATGGCGGAGAAATCCATCATTTTCTATCAGTTTCGAGTTTTTCTGAGTACACTGTTGTGGACATCATCCACTTGGTGAAGATCAACCCTCAAATGCCAGTTGATAAAGCTTGCTTACTTAGCTGTGGCATTACGACAGGTCTGTCTTTGTCGCTTTTGCAGTTTTCCTAGTTTCTTTTCTGATTAACAAATAAGACTTTCGTACAGTAAGATGTTGGGGGTTAACATTTAACGTCTCCTGGTGATAGTTTAAGCTTAATTACAGTTTCTGAGACACTTGCAGACTTTACAGTACGAGTTAAAAGTCACCCGGCAGGCCGTAACCCTAAATATACTTCATGTTGCAGGACATTTTTACTAAAAATCAACGCTTCATTTTGAAATGGGATGGTATGCAATATATCTGTGGTTACTGAACTAATGAGAATGCATGATGTATCCGGAGTGAACAGGGGTTGGAGCTGTGTGGAAGGTGGCTCAGGTGGAGGAAGGCTCTACAGTGGCCATCTTTGGACTCGGTGCAGTTGGACTTGCGGTAATTCACTGTATTTGTATCCGTGTGTTTATGCTATTAGTCCATGATTTATGTGCACTGTTAGATAATCATGACTTATTGTACAGGTGGCTCGAGCCGCAAAGCTGCAAGGAGCTTCCAAAATCATTGGTGTGGACTTAAACCCCAAGAAAGAAGACCTCGGTTGGTTTCTTAATTTCATTAGCTAATCGATCTCATGCTTTTGAATAGCGTATTTGTTGAGTTAAAGGCGTGATTATCTGTATTTCAGGAAAGGAATTTGGGGTTACGGATTTTATTAACCCCAAAGATTGTAAAGAGAAGAAAACTAGCGATGTGATTAAAGACCTTACTGATGGAGGTGCAGATTATACTTTTGAATGCATCGGTTTAGCCTCTGTGATGCAAGATGCTTTCGATAGTGCTAGAGAGGTTTGTATCACTCCTACTTTGCTGCCTAAGGCTGTGAAATTTTATCAGGGGATTTTTCAGTTTATAACTCGCAAATTACTGACCTGAGGTTTGAACGATTTCTTTTTGGCTCGTGTCGTGAAGTGCAATATAAACGATATCTCATGCAGATCACTGATGTTTTTAATAAGCCTTATAAAACCTCACTGTGTTCACATACTTAAGGTTATCAATTTGTGAGAAAGAATTCGAATATCAGGTCATGAACGTAAATTAGTTTCAAAATTTGACGATAGTGGATTTGTGATCGAGGAACAGGGCTGGGGAAGGACGATTATACTCGGAGTGGAGTCACAAGGCGCTCCGTTGAGTATAAACACATGGAGTATGATGACAGGCAAAACTGTGACTGGCTCCTATTTTGGTGGCATCAAACCAAAATCTGATATACCTGTCCTTGCTCAGAGATATATGAACAAGGTCAGTGAATCATCTATCCGTTCTTTATTCGATTTTGGTGTTTAAATGTCTCATGATTGAGTCGTGAAAATGTCGAAAAGCCAAAGTTATAGGATTGACTAACGGAACATGAGAAATTATAGCACGCAATGTTGTAATACACACTTTTGTTATTCGAACCTAAACCCTATTGTCCACAGAATCCCCGTGTCAAACAGGAGCATCATTTGACTGTTTGTGCAATGTTGCAGGAACTATGTCTTGATGGATTTATCACTCATGAAGTTAGCTTTCCTGAGATCAATAAAGCATTCGAATATCTCATCCAAGGAGAAAGCCTTCGATGCATCATATGGATGGCCAAGTAAATATCAACCGGCTGATTAAAAAGCTTTGCACATTGCAAGTGATTTGATTATTACAAGAACAGAAATAAGGATTGGATCAACTAGGTCCAAATTGTCGAGCACTCGAGCTAGTTTGAACTCGAGAACTCATGAATAATTGAAATACGGGGTATATATCACGGAGTATTAAACAGCGATACACTTTGTTTATATTCATCATCAAACTCGATTATTGATCAATAAAAGACAATATTCAGTAATTAATCACATCGAATTATTGATACATGATTGCACATCTATGATCTATGTACGCATAATGTAGCACATTGCAAATGGTGGATGGCCTCTTTCAGGTTTCTTGAAAGTTGATTATTTTCAGAAGGATAGAATTAACCAAGAACTATGCTTCCGCCCTAAGAAAAACGCAATGGAATTTTAGCCATGATTAGAATTTGCTTCGTTGGTTCGAAGCGATGAGAAATCCCTTTTCGGAAGCAATGCCCGAGTCGATCAGACACCGTCCAAACCTCAGGCTAAACGCAGTTCGAAACTTGAATCATCCGGTTCGACCCTTTGTTTCTTTCCCTACGCAAACTCGTACCAGCTAATAATAATCACGAAAATAACCTGAATATCAAATTAGCTCCCAAATGCATACACCCTTAATATGACTGGATTAGAAAGGGTAATGACCGATATGTGAAACAACTGACATATTGTTTGTGTGAAAACAAGCACAGTATCTTAAGGTACTCTGGAGGTCGTAACTACCTTCCTACACTTTGTGATCTACCCTTAAATGCAAGGGTTCGAGTCACGGTTGTAGATGCGTGATTTAATAACAAGCGCTAAATTACTTCTAATAATTTAGCGCTCAAAAGAGTGAATGATTTGATTCTTGAACTAAACACATGAATTCTCAAAGATACTTATATATCATGAAAATACCGATAACACAGCATCAACCAGAGTCTACGCAAGAGTACTTGCTGATTTCTAAAGCTAAATTACAAACTAAGGATGGATGATTACCTGATCAGATAGGCTCGTCTTGCTAATGTTAATTATACTTCTAATCTACACCTAAACTAGAAGTTGTTGTTTGTTGAGTGTTTGTTGTCTTTTGCGCTTATATAAGTAATCTTCTTCTGAATATGTAACTAGTTTTTAGTGGGGTGGCGGTTGAAAAACCGTCAAGATTCTTTATGCTTCCTTTGAGCGCTCAAACGAACTCCTTTATTCCTGAAGCTCCTTCTCTTTTTGGGTTTCACTCCTCCGTTTATCTGGACTTGTCTTGACTAGGCCTAATTACTTGCTCTTCAAATAATGATCCACGCCCACTTACCCTTAAAATTAAGGATTTAGTATCCTAAATAAATTATGTGCCAACACAAATAGATGGTTTGTCATTCATATCGGGTCAATTTTAATCATTCTATTAACTAGTCTATCATTAACCTGAATTTCAAATCTTAGTTTCGCTATGGCTTGTTACGATTAGAGTTGGCAAACTTGCTTTGGCTCGACCAACAAAACCAACGCGACCTTACCCCTACCCTATCGGTTTGTGACCCGACACTCAGTACGGCCCTAAGGAATAACAAGTCGAAGCTAAATTCGCTCGGTACCCTAGTGGACCGGCCATACCATGGCTTTTGATTACGATGTCTCTCCGATCGGAACTACGACCTGATAATTAGTGGTCGATCCTATATTGACCCGAATACCTTGATGACCTGGCAATTATTAAGCTTGATAAAATAAAAGCGTTTTAGTGTTTAGTTTGTTATATCTAACTTGGAGTAACTGAATCAAATAATGATCGAAAACTAACTTGCGGATAAAAAAATTGAAGTAATAATGGTACAAAATAACTAGACTCGGCAATAACCCGACCTGGTAAACGAATTGACCCGAACCTCAACAGTGAAAGATAAGCTAACCCGATATAACCCAAACAAGCATAACCTGACCTAAACTTGACTTGAGTGACCCGATTCCTTGAGGCTTGGTTTGGCTAACAAGTGTCAAAAGTCAAAACTTAAGTGGCCTACATTTTGCCGGACAATTCTTTCTCATTAGTCATTACCTTCCCCACAGTCAGTCGAATAGTACCATTTTTTTACCGACTACCCTAAACACCTAAAAAATTCCCTCAAAATTTTACTTGAACACATACACTAGAAAATAGAAATTGTGTGGAGGGCTGATTAGCCGCAGAGAGACAGTCTTCTTCTCAAAAACCCACCTACCAAGTCATTTCTACATCAATGGCTGCTGCTGATACTCAATCTCCCCCTTCACTTTCCAAGGTTTACTCTCTTTATACATCTTTTTTGTTTTCTCTTTTCCGGTTTTTGAGATCTGATTATGTTATACAGGAATCAGGATTGTTTGATTTTGATTTTGATTTTGTTGTGATTTTTATCAAGTTTAGTGGATTTAGATTGAATGGATCTGGCATTTGTTGATGGAAATTGATAAAGATTGTGGCTTTATGTGTTCTGCTGATAGTTTTTGGGGGATTGTGAATCTGGGTTGAGTTTATTTTGAGCTAATTTGGGGAATTGTGAATCTGGGTAGAGTTTATTTTGATGTGATAATTCTGGGCAGAGTTTATTTTGAGGTGCTATTGGGAATTGTGAATCCGGGTAAAGTAAATTTGAGGTAATATTGACAATTGTGAATCTGGGTAAAATTTGTTTTAATGTGATTTTGAGGTAATATTGACAATTGTGAATCTGGGTAGAATTTGTTTTAACGTGATCTTGACAAGTTTCAATTTTGCTGTGGGAATTTGGAAGAATGTTTATTGATTGGATTTGCCAAAATTTTAATGGGCAAGAATTGGAGCTAAGGTGTTGAATTCTGTAGGAAAATGTGGATTAATCAGCTTTCTGAGGGAAGAAACCCTGAAAATGGACAGGGGTGTGATTTTAAGAGTTTCGCCTATTGGATACATGGTCTCCGACTCTCCGCCTATTGTTTTGTTTGTCCTGTTTAATATGGCTATTTGGATTAGTATTTGATGCTTGAATGAGATTAGTGACTTCTTATTGAGCAATTGTTTGTGTTCTGGTGATGGAAAAGGATTTAGTTCAGGTGGAGCTAGTATGTCTATGAAAGGGCTTATAATTTACTTTAGGTGCAATTTTGTAATTGAGGATTAGTCATAATCCGTTGAGATTTTTGTTAATGTTTGTCTGAGATTGCTTATGGAGAAGCGGTCACTGCTTCTGTGGACGGGAAATGTACTTGGGTCGGTGGAGTTTGTACGTCTAAGTAAACGAGCTTAGGTGGTTTGGCTGTGAGTTTATGTCTTTATGATCTTCAATGAGTCATGGTTCAGCAAAAATTACTACTAGTATTTTGGTAATGTTTAGATGAGATTAGCATTCTTCTTATTGCAGAAATTTTTGGTGCTGTAATGGATGGGGAAAGGGTTTTTGGTCTATGGAGTTTGTATGTATTAGAGTAAGTAAAATTCTTAGTATTTGCTTTAGCTTTGAGTATATGATCTACCATTTACATTAGTACCGTTATTCATGAACTCATGATCCAACGAAAGGGAGCTTTTTACTGCTTGGGTCCGTGTTCTGGGTTTTATGATGAGTGGTCTCTGAACTCTGATGGCTGATGATGTGAAGCATTGCGACGTATTAATTTGGGCTTTGTACAAGTTTTAACATTCCTAACATTGCAAACCTTTATATACGAAATGTAAGACAGGTTTCCAATACCTTTATAAAAAGTAGTTTCTAGAAAGATATTATACATGGTTTTTAAATAAGATGTAGCGTTTCTTTCTTTAAGAGTAAAACGGCCTTACAAGAGACCTTCTGTTGGCATTTAGAGCTGTGCTTCTTTCATGGTCAACACTCTAAACCTTGCTAATGTTGTATGTTCCTGTTGTGGCTTTTGGATTCAGGATTATTTATTGCCTAGTGAGGTGAAACCTGCTGAATCCAAGCCAGTAGAAGCAGCAAAGGAAGAGGCACCAGTTACTGCTGCTTCTGAAGAAACTGCTCCTGAGAAAACTGAAGAGGCACCTGCTGCTCCTGTTACTGAAGAGAGCAGTGAGACTTCAGCTGACGCTACTGAGACAACTACCAAGGAACCTGTGGAGGCTGGTGAGACAAGTGTGGAGGAAACTGCACCGGCGACTGAGGAAAGCAGTGAGGCTCCAGCGCCAGAAGAATCTGCCAGTGAAGAGGCCAATGAGGAGACTCCAGAAGAAATTAAGGTTTATATACTTTGCCTTTTGCTCCCTCTGATTTATAACCTTCCATTTTAATACGACGACAGTTTTTGAGTTAAAAAATTAAAAGATGAGTGTAGAAGTGCAAGTGGGTCAATTATAATTGAACCCAAACACTGAATTTAAAAAATAATGCCAACATTGCAAGCAGGTCTATTTACCGATTAAACTTAGGACAACAAGGTCAATCCACATCTAAAAATTGAACCCCAAAGTGAGTGGAAGATATTAATGAATCAACTAAGGTCTAAGGGGCTGTTTGATTGGGGGTTTAAAAGAAAGGGAAAGGGAATTAAAGGTGGATGATTCCCTTAGTTTGTGCTTGTTTGATACAAACAAAGTGAATGGAATTCCCTCCCTTACCCCCAAATCCCTCTAACTCTTTACCCCTCACCCCCTAAGGGAATGGGATTTCATTACCCCTTAGTCCCTTACCCACATCTACCACCATCACTTGTCGATTGACCCCACCTGACAGGCTCTGACCACCACCGCCTCTATGATTCCGGTCACTAACTGCCCTCCACCTCCCCGGTGCCGCCCCCATCACCCTACGACCACCAGCGCACCGGCATCACGAGTCCACTTTACCCTTGAAAGCCTCTCCCACCGTCAAAATCATCTCTCCCACTTCCTAAAAACACTAGATCTGATCTATTAAGGAGTGGAAGAGGGGATTTTGATGGTGAGAGAGTTTTTGAGGGGTTATTTGTGGTGGTTTTGAATAGAGATAGGTTGAACGACGGAGGACAAAGTGACAGTTGGACTGGACGTCGACAACGGAAGTAGTATCGCCGGCAATGGGAGTAGTGTTGCCGGCGTCGTTGGCCGACGATTGTGGGGTAGGTGGTGGCCTTGCTGTTTTTGATAGTTCGTTGTTGGTGGTTGGGGATGAATTGGGTGGTTAATGTTTATTGTAGTTTGTCTTATTCCCTTTCATGAATGAACCAAACAAGTAAAGAACTTATGGGTAATCCCATTCCTTTCCCCTTATTTCCCTTTCCGATTTCCTTTCCCTTTCCCTAGTGCAAACCAAACGCCCCGTCTTATTTTGCATTGCAATCTCTATTTATTGTCTTGCTTATACGACTTTGTATGCTGCAGCTTGAGACAGCACCAGCTGATTTCCGTTTCCCAACTACAAACCAAACAAGGCATTGCTTCACCCGATACATTGAATATCATAGGTAAAGTCAACATAATCTGTGGCCCTTTTCCTTGTGTAAACTTTTGCTTAAATTATTGTATATTGAGGTAGTATTCTGTTGTTTCTAGGTGTGTTGCCGCCAAGGGTGACGATGCTCCTGAGTGTGATAAATTTGCCAAGTTCTATCGGTCTCTCTGCCCCGGTGAATGGGTAAGTATATTATCTTTTTGATCATCTTCTTAGTGACAGAGAGTGATTTTTTTCCCCTTGACCTACTTGCTCAGTAGATTCGGTGGTAATTTGAGATATTATGTTACTGCAACACTTCACTTTTTGGGCCATATCCGCTTCCAAGAGGACACTCAAGGTCATGGGAGTATAGATCGTACATACCAGACACTGGTCAATATGACACATCTCCCAGTGTATACATAATGGCTTGCATGACAAAAGCTGAGCAAGAGACCAGTTTATGGAGACCATGTTATGGTTTTTGATAATTTTAAGTTACATGCCTCAAACATCTATCCATTTACATAAAACCCTCAATTTTCATATTTACAGTTTATCCTCATTTTTCGAAAGTGTGTTCATGTGTCAAAGTTTGAGTCAGGTGAGTCCGACACTTGGATGTGTATAAATAAGACTCGTAATTGGTTAAAAGGTGAAAGCATGGTGATTTCGAGAGGATTTTCATGTCAGACAATGGCTATCTTCAGTTGAGATTGTCTTTTATTTTTTTATTTCTTTTTTGGTGAATCTAGAAACTGGAAGTGTCATGATTTAAGTGGCAGTTGGTTTTCCTGGTTAGCTGATACAGCTGCAATGGTCATGCATGCAGGTCGACAGGTGGAACGAGCAAAGAGAGAACGGGACCTTCCCTGGCCCTCTCTAGATTGGGGTTTGCGGGAAAGATGGGTTATCTTTGTCACTCTGATTTTGTTGGATTCAACTGTTTACTAAGCTGAAGCACTGTCACAGCATTTTTGCAATTTTAATTTTAATATAGTAGGCCATAATAATACTGTTAGGCGTGTCGAGTGGAACTAATTCTAGTCCAACAGTACAAAACATGTATTTCTGATCTTGTAATAATTTTACGAGCATTCTTCGAGCTTGTCAAGTATTGTCGAAACTCAGTTGCATTTACAAACTGATAGAGAACTCATTGCGGCACATTTATCATATTACCGAAGCTCTTCCCTTCCATCCTTTACATCTTTACTGTGAGTTGATGACGGAGTGATACAGTTTGAAACTGGAGGATACAAAATTATTGTCATTACATGATATCTCGTGTAGGATACAAATTTTAGTTGTCATATGATTCTCGCGCTTTTGCTCTCAGATCCTATGTGCAATCGTCCACTTTAAATAGTGATGAATCTTATAAAATGGTGTTTAATATAAAAACTTGAATTGGGTACAAAATAAAACTATTTAACTCTATGGTGTCCAAGTAGGATTGGAGTTTTCAGTTTTGGGATGGGAAGTGTCGAAGTGAGAACGAACGGCCGCTCTCTAAGGCATTTCTATTTTCTTATGAATTGCGATATAAGAGTTCGTGGGTATTAATTCTATTAAACTATAACATGATAGAATTGTCATGGCTTGCCTATTAACACCATCATTTCCAATGGCCATTCTATTTTTGTTATGATCTGAACATAGAACTGCCATTGGCGTGACAGTTCTTGGCTCGTAATTAAGTCGCCATTTCCTGATGACGGTCAGCTCTCACCTCCAATCCCAAAACTTTGATCCTACATAAAGGCTAAACACCATAACAATAAATACTTTCATTCCGAACCCAATTTGCTTGGCCTAGCCCCTTATTTAACAAATTTTAATAGAGTATTTATTTTAGCATTAATAAAATTTAAAAAAAAAAAAAAAAAAAAAAAAATTTCCAATTATCCATCTTGAATTATCTAAAAAAAAAGGGCAAAAGAGATAGGAAGAGCACCAATGGTGTTACCACAATGCATAGGAGGAGGAGCAAGCTTCAACACCCTAACAATGGCTTCCATCACTACACCACCTTCTTCCTCCATTTTCAGACCTCTTTTAAAAACCCCTTCACTCAACAATCTTCTTTTTCTTCCTTCTCGTTGCACCAAACTCCTTCACTCTCTACCTCTACTCCTTCGCGCTTCCTCTCAACCCGTTTCCACTTCTGATAAAGGTACCATATTTGTCTCTCTTTCTTACATGTTCTGGGTTTTGCTTAGTTTTATGTAATATGTAATGTAGTTGGTATTTCGTAAACCGCCTCTCTGTGTTGCTACTTGCTAACACATTGGCAAGACTGTGTACATCCAACCCCTCTAGCTTACAATTTGGTAGAGCTCGTGTTATTGTTGTTGTTACGAGACGGTCTCAGGATAAGATTATCAGGGTTTCTTGATTGTATACTCCGTTCATCCCAATCGGTATTCTCTTTGAGGGGTATTTTATTCAAAGGTAAACAAATAATCGAGATGGAGAGAGATTTTTATTGGGTTAATGGGTATATGATTGTGGAGATTTTTTTTAAATGGGTGCCTCTTACACATGGGTAGGTTACACTCTGTACATCCGACCCCTCTAGCTCACAATTTGCTAAAGCTCGTGTTATTGTTGTTGTTATGAGGACGGTCTCAGGATAAGATTATTAGGGTCCTTAATTGTACTCCCTCATCCCAATCAGTATTCTTTGCGACGGATATTTTAATCAAAGTTAAACAAATGATCGGAACAGAAGGGGTAGTTTTTAGTGGGTTAATGAATATATGGCCATATGGGTGTGGAGATTTTTGTTAAATGGGTGTCTAATTGATTGAAATTTAGTCTCAATACTATACATTTTTTGTTTGTTAAATGGGCGCTTGATTGTTTAATTTAGGGTCGAAGAGTCAATGGAAGGCGGCCATTGATTTTAAGTGGATTAGAGATAATAAAGATGATGTTGCTGCTAATATCAAGACTAGAAAATCTACTGCTAATTTGGAGTTGGTGCTTGAGTTATATGAGAAAATGCTCTCCCTTCAGAAGGTTAGGCTTCCTCTTCTCGACGAGCTTCCATTTTTTATTTCCAAGTTTCACTAGTTTTCAGTTAGTCGGCTAAGGGTAAGAGAACTACTCGTAGTTGTCTACAGTTTATTTGTCAAAAGGTGTAAACTTTCGAATTTAGCATAATGTTATCGATCTTGGCACTCTGATGAGAAGGGATATGATACTGACTACTGATCTAGTGATCATGTTGCTCAGACTCGGCAGTTTTCCTGACAAGCCCCGGTTGCACCTGGGCATGGGTAGAAACAAAAGAATAGAATTTTATTGTAAATTAGCATATTTTCAAACGTAGACACATACCTTGGATACGTATAACCAAGTCTGAGCAACATCGAGTAGTAGTGACAGCAATGTACGCTGTCTTCGTGAGGGATTGCTTGGAATGGAAGTAAAAATTACTGGAGTAATAGATCATAAATGAACTAAAAAATGGAGGAAAGTGGTGGAGGTTGAAGATAGAAATGAGGAAGATAGTGTAATAATCCCTCCATTAAGGGAGTAATAATTACACCTCTCCCCCTCAAGGAATGCATTACCTCCATATGGAGGTAATAAATAATTCCTCCCCCACCTCTTATTTCCACCCTCTACAACCACCAGTAACCACCCATCTCCTCACATTTCTTCTTATTTTAGCCCACATTACTCCAGTAATTATTACTTGCATTCCAAGCGAGCCCTAAAAGTTGACATAATGTTGGGCATGTTATACTGGCAGGGCAATGCAAACTAATGAAACTATTTGCCACCTCAATACAAAACAATAATGTTATTGGTTGGTTATACCCTTGGGAAAGTTGGGAAGATGTCGCATGAATATTTATCAAAAAATGTGTGTTACAGCCTTTAGAGGGCTATTTTATTTTATTTTTTATTTTATTTTTAACTTTTTTTTCTGTTTCATAAGATATTGCGGTGAAAGTTTAGGTAACTAACTAAGAAGCTCTATAGGATATAATTTCATCTGCAGTTTTAGCATCTTGGTCATAAGGACATAGATTTGAATATGGTTGCTGAAATGTTTCTTCTTATACCATTCGGCTCTTGTTCCTTCATGAATATCATACATCGCTAGGTCATTTCCAATCATAGAAACACGGGCGGCAACACATTTCCTTGTTATTTTGCTCTCTTCTCTTTCTTGAGGTGGTGGTCAGGAAGGGAATGCCCTGGTTTTGCTGTCACGCTTAAAAAAGTTTACATTCATCGTATATTAGTCTTTTTAGGAGCCTGCTTTCTGCATTCATCTGTAAGTAAGGCAACAGCAATAAAACTTTAGTTCATATAGTCAAGTAATCAAGTTTAGTATCTCTACAGAAAAAGTTGCGGAGTATATAGTCAAGTTTAGTATTTCTACAGAAAAATACTAGAACTGTGGATCTGAAATCAAGAACTGTCTGAGATATTCAACCTGGTTATAAGCTGTTGAAGCGGCCTTGATTTTGGTTTGGTTTTGTATCAAATGGGCATTGAAAAATGGCAACGTCTATGATAGTTCTTATTTTGTATGGCATTTCAAGTTTTCTAGCTGACATTAGAATACTCGTTGACTTGCTTCAGAGTGGCCCTGGTG
>JAOWBH010149051.1:0-12373 GCA_028566215.1 Silene coronaria | reverse complement strand
GATTAGAGGTTTAATTAATTCATGATTTAGGTGATTAGGGGTTTAATTATCGTGAATTTACTTCGTATTTAGACCAGAGTGAATTAGTAAAAACTCTTTCTCATGAGTTTTAATATTGATTTATTTTAAACTCCGGATTTAGATCGGAGTAGATCAATAGAACTCTTTTTCATAATATTTAACACGACTTTATTTTCAGGGATCGACTCGAGATATTTACTCGTAGTTAAGTTAGAATAACTACTTAACGATGTTCATAGGTATTAATGCATTACTATGAGAGTTTAATAGATGAATGAAAGTAGGAAACCGATTAATTATGTGATTATTAGATGAGGGTTTTAAGATGTGAGTTTAATTGTTGGTGGATTAGTAATCACAATCAAACTACGATACAATTGTCATTGCCTATATTTTGTGTAAGTAGTATGATTGTCTTTGCAACAATGCAATGTACAAATACTAAACTAATGTGCGATATATTTACGTTTTATCTACATTACTTTAAATGTTTTAAGTTTAAGATGAATTTACTCCGACTTACACAATAATTTGCATTAGAAAAAAAGCCTAAATGTGTAAATGAATGTACATTTTGATTTTACTTAAAACAATCTTAGTTTAAGAACAATCATAACCTCGTTTTATACATTTGTTTTAATAGGATATCAGTGCCATGTTAAGTTAATTCGGGGTTAAATACAATTGTTTTTTTTTTTACAAATTGATGATGATGTATGATGACCTCATGCGTCACATAAGCATGAGTTAGTTGTATGATCACGTGAAGTCGGAACCAAGTCATCGTTGTCGTACTGTAGTTTTCAATAGTCACATACTCACATACATAACAAAATATCAATATTGACATCTCATTATTCAACAAAGTACAACCTAAATTAAATTCTCGTTGACTATATAAATCTTTTTGGTGTGCTTGATTCTTATTACAACTAAATCAACAAAATATTTTGCTTGTGACGAAAATTATCCGTCACAATTCGTCACAAGCTGAAGACGGATAGTGTTTCTCTCACAATAAGACAAGTGGAAAGGCAAGTGGTGGGGAAATGAAGTATCACATGGGTAATGCAACTTGCATATTATGAGAGGGGCATTGTCCGTCTTCAATGGGAATTTTTGCTAAATCAAATATGAGTTTTTCCAACATGTTAGGAAACAGATTCAATATATACGGATTCAGATGAGCACATGTATATTAAGCTTTAAAATGAGTTAATAGAATATAGATGAGATAAAAGTAAGATGATTAGAGATTAACAAAAAACTTGTATTATCAAGTTAAATAAGATGTTATTTGACCAGCTTTACTTTTACGATAGACATATAATATTCTTCAAAATGAGACAATGGAAGAATTAAATTTATTCGTCAAAACGAGATCCATGTTAAGTGAGGTATTATAAGACAATAGAAAAAGCATTTTATAACGAATATAAACTTATTCGCCAACATGAGACCTATATAGGATTAAGAATGCCTTAAACTTAAAATACGCATTTACGGTAACTCTAACTTAGCGAGAAAATAATCATCTCAAGGCGGACAACCGTTTTACCCCCTCTATTTAAATCTCAACGTTGTTAGCACTCTTAGCACTGTACCGTATCATTCCGTACATAATCTTAAGTTTTTCCTAGTATAAAATTCCAAGTATCATCCAATCCAAATCGATATAACAATTTATCATTTCTCCGTACTCCATATTCCGTATTTATTTATTAGTACTGCTTACAAAGATTACAAAATATTGAAACAATAAATTTATGGAGATACCGTCTTTGTAAAGACCTACTCAATTTATTTCCCCAATCATTTGTTTACCAGTACGTTATACAAATAATTGAGACGGAGAAGTACGTTTAAATCCGAATCAAAATAACAATTTATTATTCAACATATAATTAATCATTAATTATTAGCATTATTTAATAAGATTTCAAAATGTTGAAGCAATTTCTAACGATAATGAATTAATGATCGTCGTTTGAAATAATCAGAAAATTTCGACGAAGCCGCCTTCTCTCTTAACTATATATAATCCCCTCTTTTCGATTGATCTAGGGTTCTTCATCTTCATCAATCCCCAATTCAATTGAATTCAATTCAATTAACACAATTTTAATTGATTTCATCAAATTATTACAATCAAGAAGGAAGATGCCGAGTCCTAATAAGAAATTGGAGAACAAAGGATTTTTCGCTTCTGTATCTTCTGGATTTAGTATGTTTAGTAACGCCATGCATAGATCTGTCAACGGGTGAATTTCTTATCTTCTTCATTTTTTTTAAAAATTATTTGATCATATTTCGCGGGAATTATTTTCGATTGATTTGAATATTTTCGTGTTTTATTTTAGTTGAATTCGTTGTTTTTCATTCATTTTTAGTGATATTGAGCTTAATTCTCATCCATGTAGTTGAAATTGCTTGAATTCGTTGATTTATTTGAATTACTGTTCGTAATTATGGAAGAATCTCGATGATTTGCATGTCATAAGTGCTCGATTGTGAGTTTTTGCATCGGTTTCGAATGGAATTGAGCTTAATTGGCGCGTCTAAGTAGCTGATTTCTGAAAATTCGATGAATTGTGTTAGCATTTCATTGATTGCCATTGTCGTAACTACGTTAAGCTTATTTCGCGGTTTTCGTCAATCATGTTAGTCTAACTGTCGGATTGCGAGCTTAATTGGCGTCTAAGTAGCCGATTTTTCTGAAAACAATAAGTAGTCTTGCTTGTGACTGTTACTCCCTCCGTCCCAGTCAATTGTTATCTTTGGTTTTGGCACAAAGACCAAGAAATGAGGTGGAGGCCACTTATAATATGACAAGTGGATTAAATTGGTTGTGAAGGATGGAATTGGTCATCAAATGCAATTCTAAAATAGAAAGGACAACAATTGACCGAGACACCTCAAAATAGAAGGGACAACAAATGACCGGGATGGAGGGAGTACAAGTTTGTGACTCCCACTTGCTCACCCACTTGGTCTCCGACTTGCAGCTTGTGAGACGTCACAAGTGTCCGTCACAAATGAGAATTTGTGATCTGAAAATTTGATGTGTTATGTTTGCATTTATTGTTTAGCACCGTTGTGGCTGAATTTGAGTTATATTATTGATTTGTAACTACGTTGAGCTTATTTTCATCGTTGTAGGCTTGTAGCTTAGTTCGTGATTTTTGTCAATCGTACTAGACCAATTGAGCTTAATTGGCGACTAAGTAGCATATCATTTAAATTATTTATTTAACTGTGTTGGCAATCTTGGCATCGTCGTAGCTGATTTTGAGATGTAGATTTGTAACTAAGTTGAAGTGCTTGTTTGTTGGTTTTTTTTGTCAATCATACTGTGGTCTGAGTGTTGATATGAGTTTCTCATCGACTTCTAATGAAATTGAGCTTAAGTGGCATCTATGTAGCTGATTATTTGAAAACTGGATGAATTGCGTTTGCATTTTATTGACCGACATTTTCGTGGCTGGTTTTGAGATTTAACATTGATTTGTATTTATGTTGTGCCTACTTTGCAAAATTGTAGCTTATTTTGTAACGACAGTTTTAGTATATGATGTGATAACTGTTATGGAGTATGATACATGTGTATGATGTGAGTATATTGTGGCTATGTAGTTTACTTGGATATGAAAATCTGGAAGTTATAAATCCGGAGGGAGGGCAAGATGACGCTGAAGAGGAGGCACAGAGAGGAAGGTGGAGGCAAGAGGTCCGTGTTCGCTTTTACCTAGTATTTAGTTAGCTATAATGCTGTCTGCCCTCTGGCTTCTGCTATCTGAAAGATCTTGAACTTCAGGGCCTCAGGCACCTGTTTCACATAACTCATATAGATTCTCCCTCATAGTTGGGGACTTATTTTTGAGGTTTGCGGTAATATTAATAATTTTAACGACATTTTCTCATGTGGGTTAATAATATCTTGTCGCCTTATTGACAAGCTCTCATGTAGATTTAAGAATTGCCCCCTAGTCCTATGCTGTCCCTATAAGTATGTTGTGTGTTGGGAAAATTAGAGTGACATGCTTGTGATGAATGGTAATCCTTCCCTGGGTGTCTCAACGGACAAGAAAAGGAAGTGGTTTGATTTTGTTCCTAATATATATATATATATATTTATTTATTTATTTTTTTTTTTTTTTGGTGCGATTCCTATATTTTAATTTCAAGGGATAAAGTAAGCCTTGCAAAAGTCCCTTTGTTGCCCAAGTTAATTATTAAGACTTGAGTTATTCTTTTGAAATCCATCTGTTTGGTTAAAGAATATAGCAAATTGTTACTCTTTTAAGCATGGAGACATATCTGCTTAGTTGAAGACTTGGAGCTGGACAGCTGTTTACGGCTGCTACTGGAATCAGTAGTCAAATACTGATTCGTGTCGAGTTATTTATTACAGGACAGAGATAGTTACTGGAGAATGATGCAGAAATATATTGGGGCAGATGTTACATCATTGGTGACACTTCCTGTTGTGATTTTTGAGCCAATGACTATGCTGCAGAAAATGGCCGAGGTTTGTTCATTCTCGTTCTTCATGAGTGTTATGTTGGCGAAAATGGCTTGTTGGGTACCTTGTTGTACTGTCACTAATACCAATTCTTATCTATGGCCCTGGCAGCTAATGGAATATTGCTATCTTTTGGATCAAGCCGATGAATGTGAAGATCCTTATATGCGGCTTGTGTATTCTGGTGAGCAGTTTTTATTTATTTATGGAATTTGAGTTTGATCTCTATTTTCTTATCATTTGGTTGAAAAGTTAATGTTCATCTTATGATCTGCAGCATCTTGGGCAATTTCTGTGTACTACGCTTATCAACGCACTTGGAAACCTTTTAATCCCATTCTTGGTGAAACCTATGAAATGGTAAATCATCATGGGATTTCTTTCATATCTGAACAGGTAAATTCTAATTTCATCACTTACTTTAAATTTCTGTCTTTTGTGCAGAAACCTGAATATACCTTTATAGAATGGGTCCCGGACCTGATTTTGTATTGTTTTAATTTTTTGCTTATTATATTTTTCGATAAAGAGGTAATGATGATGTACAATTTCATCATCCTAGTGCCTTTAGCACTGCTCAGACCTCAGAGAGAGGTTTAAGAGCTGTTTCTGAGTGATCAGTGATGATGTTCTGTTTTTGTAATATAGGTGAGCCATCATCCTCCTATGAGTGCTGGGCACTCTGAAAATGAGCATTTTGCATATGATATTACGTCAAAGTTGAAAACTAAATTTCTGGGAAATTCTGTCGATGTCTATCCTGTTGGAAGGTAAATACCATTTCTTTGTCTGAAAGGATTTGTGATGTTTCGCTCGTATTGGTGTTCGGTAATATGAAGTAGCTGAGAATTAGGCTTCCACTCCATCTGTGGCCTGGGTCACTTTGCTAAGCTAGCCCTTTCTGTGTTGTATTAACATTGCATGCTCCTAACTAGAATTCAAGGATGAAACTGGCCATGAAAATTCTAAGACAGTTCCCATAGCCTGATTGCCTGAATCGCAGTATGTATTAGTTTTTGTTATAGGTGGTAGTGTTATGCTTATTTTTTATGCTGGAAGCGTAGTGAAAGTTTTCTTATTTCCTATCTCTATATTTCATTTCCTCCATGACAGGGTTCCTTTTGGGACTAAGTCTTTTGCAGTTTATTCTTCTTATAATCTCTCTGAATCGTTAATGTTTGGCAGCATGTCATAGATTAATATTAATTGTCATAAAATTTTGTAGTAGAAGCTGTAAATAAGTAGAGAAATTTTGTCATTGACAGAAGTTTGTTAGAGCGGGGTGTTAGTTCTTTCTCAGAATCTGTTAACAGTAATATGATACTCAAAGCTGTTGCCAGTCAATTGTACATTGTCGGAAAAATTAAGTGTATTTCTGTCCATGGATTTAAAAAAAAATTAATTCACTTGAGAATTGCCAATTATCTTTTCTCCATAGTTTGTGGTGGAACTCATAGAAGTATAGTTGTTAAAGAAGCACCTAAATTGAATCTATCCTCGTTGGTAGTGAACTAGTGATGATGAAATGTTTTCCTGTGGTAATGATTGATGCAGGACACGTGTGACGCTGAAAAAAGATGGCGTAGTTTTGGAATTAGTTCCACCTCCTACTAAAATCAACAACTTGATATTTGGTCGAACATGGGTTGATTCACCTGGCGAGATGATAATGACTAATTTAACTACAGGGGATAAAGTTGTGCTTTATTTCCAACCATGTGGCTGGTTTGGGTATGTTTAACCTATTGCCTGCAAAGTTTTTGGGCCTTTCCCGCCACTTCTCTTTTTGTTGGTATAACACGTAAGTCTGGTGGAGTATTTGCTACAAAAAGCCAGTGTTTGCTAGCTATATGTTCATCACATTTGGCAATATGCGAGCCGTTGGCACGTCCTTTCTGAGTTTGAAGACATTTTGTCATGTTTATGTATTTTGGCTTACTCTTAGCTCACATTTCCTTGCAGCGCTGGTCGTTATGAGGTGGATGGATATGTGTATGACGCTAATGAGGAACCTAAAATTTTGATGACTGGTAAATGGAACGAGTCAATGAGTTATCAGCCTTGTGATGCAGAAGGGGAGCCTCTTCCTGGCACGGAATTGAAAGAGGTTAATATTTTAGAAGTTCCCTTTCTTTTTCCATCTATTATTTTGTTATGAGTAGAAAATTTATAATTCGTCTGACAGCTAGCCACTCATATTTTGTGAGTGTGCTGGGCAAAATATCTAAATAACTTGATATAGCTACCTTGTATTCCAATGGAGTAATGGACTGTGACTGTGTACTTTTTTAATCTTAAGTTTCTCCTAGTTTGTTTATCATTCATTTTCCACAACTCCGCGTGATTAACTTGCGTTGCAGGTTTGGCATGTGGCAGATACCCCCAAAAATGACAAATTTCAATACACTCACTTTGCTCACAAGATAAACAGTTTTGACACAGCCCCTAAGAAGCTATTAGCATCAGATTCGCGTTTACGGCCAGATCGATATGCTCTTGAGATGGGTGATCTGTCCAAGGCTGGTGCAGAAAAGAGCAGGTATTTTGCCTTACCTTTTTTCTTTTTAATGCGCTTAAAAAGTTTTTCCAAATATGAAGAGATCTAAGTATTGTGATGTATACTTATGTTCCAGCGACCATCATAATTTCTATACTGCATACTAAAATGAACCTCTTGGGATAAAAACATAGGTTGACTAGCAGTTTATCCTTTGAAAGATATACCTGTTCCGTGAAGTAGTTTTTATTTTTACTTCCTTTGTTTGGTTATGACGTCTATTCCATTTCCAGCTTGGAGGAGAGGCAGAGAGCAGAAAAGAGGATCCGAGAAGCCCAGGGTGACAAGTTTAGCCCAAAATGGTTTGACTTAACTGAAGAAGTTACAACTACCCCATGGGGTGAGTTAGAAATTTATCAATTTAATGGAAAATATGCTGAGCATCGTGCAGCTGCAGATAACTCGGATAATATTGAGTTAGAAGATGCTCGGAACAAGGAGTTCAACCCGTGGCAGTATAGTGATTCATCTGCTGTTTGAGGTGAATTTTCTCTGCCACCTACTCCCAAGATTATATATGACCGCATAATTGTTCTTTGTAGCATTAGCCATGTTACGCCTTTTTTTTTTTTTCTTATCATCCTTTTTGAGCACTCATTCCCAGATAAACTAACCTTTCAAACCAGGGCGGTTAAATCAATGGTGCTGATTGGCTGTTTGACATTACCTCTACCCAGATTAGTTTTTTTTAAAAAAAATGGTGGTGTATTGACGCCTGTTTTCTCCACTGTAAAAACAATATAAAATTTGCCGTAGTTGCTAATCAAAACTAATACTCTGTATTTCCTATACCTGATTTGGGGGGGAAAACCAAATGTTTCCTATCGTCACTTTCATTAGGCTGCATTTATTTTATATTGCGAGAAAATTTCGGTCAAAATTGAATGAAGGAAATAGTTCATCGATACTATGAGACAGATTATCATGTGAATGTGTGAAACGAGCTCATTACATACCTACATAATTAACGAGGAAGTATTTGAATTTGTCTCACTTCTGAGACTTTCATATACAAGATTTACTGTTTATTGTCGTGTGACTTGTGTCCCTGGCTCCCTCTACTAATCTACTACGGAGTATAATGCTTTAAAGCTTTATTTAATTCATTTGCCAACAATCTTTTTTCTTACCAGCATGTCTACTTCAAATCTTATAACTGTACAACGAAGACCCAAAACATGATCTTCCTTATGAGGCAGTCGGAAAGTTGCTACCAGTGAAGGGAGAAGCGTGACATGCATATTCCAATTTGTATAGCCCATATTATATTGAGGATGATCGCTTTGGTTCCCCGAGTTATGCATCCTCCCAGATAAACTTGGCTAATTGTAGTTATACTAGCTTAGCTTTACTTTTCCGGCATACTGCTTGTGTGTTTTGTATTTCTTAGTTTCTCCAAAAAAATTCTTAGTTTTCGACTCTGTAATTGCTTTTCAAGAATTGAAGTTTGGCCTGGCAACTATTGGTGTATTTTGAAAGGGCTATTCCAAGAATCTACAATTCGAGGCCGTCTGGCGAGAAGCATAGAATCACATCACTCGGCCAGCTCCCATGGCCCGTCCAACCTGCTCCCCAAGCCGTCTTAACCAAAAATTGTTCCGAGCGTATGTATTAGAACAAGTATCCTGACTAAATAATTGAGAAATTGGTTACTATAAAGATAATTAGACCTGGCAAACAGATCGGGTCGTGTCGGATTCGTGTTCGTGTTATATGTAAACGGGTCACAAACTCTTCAACCCAAACCCGACCCAATTAATATCGTGTTGTGTTCGTGTCGATCCACTTACATAAATGGGTCAACAAACCTCAACCCTAACCCGTTAATTTCGTGTCGGGTTCGTGTTTTCGTATTATGTCCATATTTGGAAACTTTAAGTATATTTATGTGACGCAGGATTAAGAAAAAATTAGGATTATTTTAGTAAACAGGTCATTCGTGTCGAGTTTGTGTTTAAAGAGCTCAACCCAATTAAATATCGTGTTGTGTTCGTGTCAACCCACTTACATAAATGGGTCATTAAGCTTCAACCCAAACCTAATTAAATATCGTGTCGTGTTCGTGTCAACCCACTTACATAAATGGATCATTAAGCCTCAACGCAAACCTGTTAATTTCGAGCTAACTTCTTGGTTAAGGTCACCATACACAAAAGTTTGTATTGATCATGATTGTTGCAATATAAATCGCTTATTAGTCGATCTCTCATTATATGATACCATCATTTTAATATGAATAAAAAAACAATGCGTCTTGCTTGTGACGGGTCAGATTTGAAGACGGGTAATTTGTGAGAGAAAATAGGTAGAGGGGACAAAGGAGGGACAAGGAGGGACCCCCCATGTGCTTCTCCACTCACCCTAAATGGGTATTTTGTAAGGGGAAACGGTATCCGTCTCTTACAAGAGACGGATACCTCCCGTCACAAGTAAGAATTTGTGATTTTTAAATTGTAAATTAGTGCCACCTCATGTGACTTGCTACTTGCTAGGGTTGCTTCATTATTACTCAAATATTTTTCCAAAAACAAATGGAATTACAAATTAGTTGACAGTTGAGATTGATTTGTAATGATAATCCTTGGAAATTGATGTAGAAAACATGTCTTTTGCGATGAAATACCAATATTAAGGTCAAATAGAGCGACATCCAAAAGTGCCCAAACAAAATCCAACAAAATCCCAACATTGTATACAGTTGATCATTACTTTTGACTTACATCGCTCTTAAACTAGTCCTCTTTGCTTTTGATCATCTTCACTCACTTACAATTATCGCATTTAATTATTATTTAATTTAGGTAGTACGAGTAGTAATTAATTTACTCCACACTATACAAATAATGATTTGTTTTCAAGTGTCTTAGACAATGTTCAGTATTCGAGTACTACTCCAATTATAGTACTTTCTCATATTAACTCATTTCTTCCCCTTTTTTTTTGCACAAGAAATAAGAAAATGATTTTGAATCACACAAAATACTCTACCCCATATACAATTGAATTTGAACCACACAATACTTTCTAAAAAAGGAAAAAGAAAAGAAAATCTGACAATTACAAAAAAGGAAATAGAGGGGAAATGAGTAAATAAGAGGGAATATCTTTTTATGCCCTGGTTATTGCCTCACTAATTATACTAATAATCAATGATTATTGTGTAGGACTATTTTGTGCCGCAAAACGATTTTTTATATGCAAAATAAAAATCACGCATTTATTAATTAGTAGCAGTAAATGTAATCTTCTTATCCAAAATGACCGTCCTACATATCATAAAGTCTTATTCTATAATTTGTTATAATACATAAATAGTTAAATGAAACTTGAAAATTGAGCTTATGTAAGTTCTCTTTACTCTGTTTTATTTTTGGGTGTTGCATGATACATATGGGATGACCGGATGAGTGGTGACGACGACAATAATTGTCCTGTGTTGAATAACTTGTACTTCCTCTATCCAAGTTTAAAATCCCATATTTAAGTTTTTGACATACACTATATAATATGTATATGAATGAAGTGAAATTTATAATTCTTTTTAATGTATAAGTGAAAATATAGTTATTTTTACTTATATGGAATCTTATTCATATGTACAATAAGAACATCAAAAATTTATAATTTTTATCATGTGTAACTCAATATATTAACGTCATAATAAGTACATCGGCAAATGTGCAACAAGAATGGGATATTTGAGTTTGAAGAGAGGGAGTATTTGAAATTCTGATTCAACCACCTTGACTAATATAAAAAAACCCAAAAAATTTATAGAATTTACGTTTAGGTATAATACATTGAACTATTTTTATGATAACTTGGTTTATATTTTGTTCATTGAATTTTATTTGGCGGTTGTAATTAATTAGTACTTAAGTATTATATCTAATTAAACTTAGAACATTGTGTAGTTGTTGATAATATGAGAAGTCACCAATTATTAATGTGTATTTGTGTTTGTAAACCGAAATTGATATAAACTCGAAATTGATATAATATGGGTTTGGAGGATAAGTGAAGTGAACATCATTATAATTGAATCGTCGAGTTTATGAGTTATTAGATGATTATCATCTATTATAAGTTAATAGGATTATATTGACTAAGTAAGAAAGCGATGTTTGCTACCCCGAGTGTCTCTACATTACGATATTTAGCCAATTTTTGAGCAGTTTTTGTAAAATATTGTGGCCTCGGGTTGCATGTATTTTTGGTGTACTTGAGCGATTTTGCATGGTTTTTGAGGATTTGTTATGGCCTCGGTCGGGGTGCCAAGCCAGGTTGGCCGGAGTGCTTGTAAGTTCATGTGCATCACTTTTTGTTTTCAGCAGTTGTGATTGATGGGGTAGGTTGTGATGCTAAAACGAACAACCCTTATCCGAATGTAAGCATAATGTTATCTCTTACTCGTATAATATATTTTACATACAGAAGTTTTAACAAGACAAAAACATAAGAAACATTTTAAATTTTGGAAGAAGAAAACGGCACAACAAAACACTTAAAAAGTAATCCCTCTTATTCAGGTGGCGTTTGGCTGAGGTCTAAAGGAAAGGGAAAGAAAATCAGATCACCCCTTTCCCTTTGTTGGTGTTTGTTTACCCATTTTTTTCCTTTCTCTTTCCACCTTCCATCCCTTACCAATATCCCAAATTTAGGGCTGAGCAAAAACGGTTATCAGCTCCGGTTTTGCAATTCGGAGCGGTAACCGGTTTTTAAAAAATGCGATTTTCGTCCACCGTATCCGCACCGGATTAATTCATAGAACCGTATCCGAAAACCGTATAAACTACTCCAGTTTCATAACCGGTTTTATGTGAAAACTCTGAAAACAAAATCGAAAAATCACAATCGAAAAAACGCTAAGCCATCAGTTCAGTTTTACACTCACATAGTCACATATTAATATATTTTACACAGAATTAAAATTTGAAATTTGAATAACATGAATTAAAATAAAAAAATGAGATAAAATTAAAATTACCGGTTCAGTTGTGGAATATGAAGAAGGAGCAACACTGAATACGAAGAAGGATGAATGGATGATTGAAGAAGGACGAGCGTGGGATCAGAGAGAGTAGGGTTTTTGGGTTTGTGTTTGTGTTTGTGTAAATGAGTAAATGTGTAATTGTGTTTGGGGCTTTTGAGTTTTGAGTTTCGGCTGAGTACGTGAGACTTGGGAGTATATTCTAGATTTTTTTTTTTTTTTAAATAAACCGGTTTAAATCCGGATACCGGTTTGGGATTATTGAGATCCGACCGCACCGTTT
>JAOWBH010149040.1:0-12375 GCA_028566215.1 Silene coronaria | reverse complement strand
CATATGAAATTACAACAAGTCTTGTATGAGACGACTGTATGCATAAAACCGAGCCATTTGCTATTTTATTACTCGTATTAAATGAGGAATAGAACACTAATAGCTTGGTTGTATGGCCGTCTCAGATTAAATTTTGTATTCTGGATAAGGATCCTAGAAGTTTGATTACCTTTGCAGGTAAAAACAGTGGACGTGAAGGAAGCTCTGCGTTTGCAGAACGAGAATAACTTTGTGATTCTTGATGTACGCCCTGAAGCAGAATTTAAAGAGGTTAGACTGCTTATTGTTTACAGTACATAACTGGACTCGGAAACTTCAAAAAGATGTATGGCAAACATGCCTAGAACTAAGGGTACTTTAGATGAAGTTAACCAGGACTTGGAAACTCAACAAAATCTTAAAGTTTCCAATGTTTTGGGCAGGGCCATCCACCCGGTGCCGTAAACGTGCAAATATATAGGCTTATAAAAGAGTGGACAGCTTGGGACATTGCTAGACGAGCTGCATTTGCATTTTTTGGCATATTTTCAGGCACAGAGGAAAACCCTAACTTTATTCAAGGTAAAAAAAGGTTGTAACAGATAAGCCTATCCTTAAAATGAATGCATACTGCTCCAGAACCTACTAATAATTTGCTTCACACTACAGAAGTTGAATCAAAGTTGGACAAAAATGCCAAGATAATAGTCGCCTGCTCAGCCGGGGGCACCATGAGGCCTTCCATGAATCTACCTGAAGGTCAACAGTCAAGGTACCTTGGCTGTCTCCTATATTAATTCCGTCTAGACTTCATAACTGTCATCTAGTTGCAAGACATACTTCACAAGCATTATAGCCTCTACTTAGAGGACTAGGAGTTGACAGTCTTGACACAAAGTTGACTCGATGAGATAGTGACCTGACCGGAACCCAACTTATCCAAACAGAGATACTGACCCCATAATACTTGAACCCGATATAACCAAAACTAACCTGAGCACCTGACTGTCAGCTTTACCAGTACCATATAAACGTAGACACAAGGCATTAGGCATGTTTCTAACATTTCTTGACCTAATTAGTGGTCTCCATTGTTCTGAAATTCCACAGTTGCTGTGCACAAGAAAACGAAATCACGAATGGATGGTTTAATTTATCGATTATGATCTTCGACACTATCTCTTGGCCTTTTCTGGAAATGAAAAATTTGCAGGGAAAGTAAGAGGAACAAAATCCCTTTTTAGATAGCAAGTGTGGTTGGAGGGTTCCATTTCCCCTCTTCCGGGCCTAATCAAAATCTTTCCAACATAGGAAAATGAGATTGGTCCATTCCATCTCACCTCCTCCTCCCTCCCTTTCCCTTCCATACATCCCCCTCACCATTTTCTCCCTCTCTGTGTATCCAAATAAAGGGATAGTCTCTATCTAATTGTACTATTATGCATGAATTTCGTGTCCCCTAGATACAGATAGAGGTTGTCATACACTTACTAATGCTATGAAGAAAATTATATGTTCAGGTCACTGATAGCAGCTTACTTGTTAGTATTGAATGGATACGATAACGTATTTCATCTAGAGGGAGGCCTGTACAATTGGTTTAAAGAAGATTTGCCAGTAGTTTCAGAGGAATAGGATCCAAGTAGTGAAAAGAAGAGAACAACCATCACATTATGAAGACAGTAATTTTGCACCTGAGCTGGATATGTAATGTGTATTCACTACGAGTTTGCTTGTTGTAGGAGTACGCTCCAACCCCTTCAGTACAGCTATGCGTTTAATGTACAGTTACCATTCAGAAACTTTATTGACATCTGCATCAAAGATACTTGTTCACCAGTGAAAGAAGATTAGCTTCATAAATCCTGAATCAGACTGCTTGAAAGGTTAATTACTCGTGCATGATGCACAAAAGTATAAAACAATTTAATACAAAGTATACAGTAGCTGACTACATGAAAGGACTGACGTCATGAGCTACTGATATGATTGACTTTTACATTCAAAGTCCTAAGAGATTGGAATCTCTTTAAAAAACACAAATTCTCATATGAGACTGCCTTACGATAATACGGATTGTATCTCAAGATTAACCCATATTCACCAAGTCAAAGTTTCAAACTAACCAAAAGAGTGAACAACAAAATATGGTAATCAAAGCCAGCTGATAATACTTCCCTATATATGTGAAGTTTAATCTAATCGGTTGGTGTGGACAATAAATTCGCATATGACCATCCTCGAGTTGGGTTGCAGGAGGAGGGGGGTATTTTCCAAGTTCAAAATGCTAAAAACTACGATTAGATTCTGATTTCTCTGATGTCAGTTTATGCTTTCAAGGATGCTCTTGCCATCTCAATGGCACCTTCATAAGTCTTATTCCCTCCAATAAAACCACTCATGTGGACAAATACACAGCCAGGGATGCCTGATATCTCAGAGAGTTCATTGCCTTCTAAACCCCTCCAGTGATCCGGCAAGGGCTTCCGGCTTTCAAATATATCCGGTCCAACAGCTACTGCCTGCACTCGCCAAGATGTTCGTCTATCATCCTGCTTAAATAACCATAGAAAAGAATGAGAGACTCATTATGTTATGGTTTTGGATAATGATGGATGAAAGCAAATGGCTTACGAAATTGGCAATCCTTCTTTTTATATTGAAGTTAATTATGTAACTGGGGGTAAGGTTGCGTACATTCAGCACCCCATACCCTAACACTTTCTGGGAGCCTTTTAGGCACTATCTTAACGTTGTTTAGCTTGCATCTGATGTTGGCATCAAAATGATGTGCCGGCCAATCGACATTGAAGGCTAATGCATACTTTACCTCGTAGATGACATATTTGACAGAGGGCTCAATCTTCATTTCCTCCTCAAGCTCAAATATATGAAGCTTCCACTGTTACAAAATGCAATAAAAAATTTAAAATCTCACAAAGATAAAAGATTGTACTTCGGTGCAAGGGCCCCAACACTTCACTGCACAATGAGTCTATACATTGACAGATGCACCTTATAGCAATTGAGGCCCTCGGGCATCGGAAAGCTAAATTTTATTGTCCAGTTTTAGTGCTTAACAGAAAGTAGAGCTATAGCTCTGTATAAGAGTATCTGTATAATAGCGCGAGACACTGGACACTAAATTTTCTGGCTCCGCCGACCGCCGCTGAAGCTTGAAAAGGGTTTTTAAGTATTTTTAGAAAGTAATGATACCAAGCGTCACTTACAGGACAAGATTTCTTGAGGACCATGATTTCTCCACTAGAATCGACATCATGCCTTGCTGCGAGACACTCCATAACAATTGAGCGAGCAGGTAACCATGATATCGCATAGAAATGGACAGTCTGAAACAGGATTTCTCATCGTTATAAATTAATTAGTTAGGGAAGGAAAAGCCTATGACACTACTAATCTACTATCCATATAGTAGATATAGGATATTGGCAAAATGAGAAAATCACGTAATTAATCAGTTCTAAAACTCGCCTCCAAAAATTCACTTCCGGTCAATGTCATGGCTTTCTGAAAGGCGTCATTTTCTCGTTCAGACGATTGATCAGGAACTGCCCAAGTAAGATTCAATCTTCCCACTCTAGACGACAAGTATGTATTGATTACGTATTTTGGCGAGAGATCTGCGTATTGGTTGATTCCATTGTCTGCAGCATCAACAGCCTGCCGCCACAATGGCCAAATTGTGAATACAAATCTAGCAGTATAAAGTTATGCACTCAGCATCTCACCACTTACAGTCACAACCCCTCCTTCCAAACATGAAGTTCAAATACCTCAATAAAATTCTTGTAGACAGCTAGAAACAAGCGATGCACATTTGGGTGTTCCTGATCAACTTCAAGCTCTTTTGCTAATATCTCTTTTCCATAATGCTACAAATCCATAGATAATCAGATATCATCAAACACATTCAACTGAAATCAAACATTCCGTAAACATATAAAATCCCATTAAACAAAGACATAATACGGCTTACGAGTCGTAATCATGCTCAATATTTCCATAAAACAAGTGTCTACCCCATTGGCTACGAAAGATAACCACTTCCTCCATTCATTTCGGATCAATTCATTTCCCTTTTGAGGCATTCAAATCAACTCACTACATTTCTACTTCCGGTAATTTAACCCACAAAATGCTCCAATGTGAGTGTGGGCTATACTCCTCTCTAAATTATTTTTCCACTTAAAACATTGGTCCAAAAGCAAATGAAGTGAAATAGTGAATTCAAGTGAACGGAGAAAATAAGGTACAGAAAGCGCAAAAACATAAAATCAAACTTAAAAAAAGGTGATTTCAATGAGACATTTCGTCGAACACCTTATAGACAAGACCAGCACTGCTAAGCTTAGTACCAAACCCATGACCAAAAACCTCATTGAACCCCTTCTGATGATGATCATACCGGTCTCGACTCGGCTCAAACACCCCACCAACATCCACCACAGCATCCAGCGTCTCCAACACCTAATCACAAACCCCATGTCAAAACTCAACACCATTACAAAAACTACATCAAAATCAAAATGATTAATTAAACAAATGGGGTTAGAAGTTAGAACCCAACCTTGGGATCACGGGTTCGGACGATTTCAGAACCCGAGAATTTGGATGTGAGGCGGAGGAGGGAGCAGCCGAGAGCCTCGTCGCAATGGAAACTGCCGTTGTGGGTCCCAATTCGCTTAGGGGGTGTTAAGGTGGAGGATGTAGACGATGAAAGAAAGCGATTGTACGACGTCGTATTGGATGGAAGAGTGAAGGTGGATTTATGAGAACGGTGTAGGAGAAGCTTGAGTGTGGAACTCCATGGGCGGGAGAGAGTTGACATTGTTAACAGTTTTTTTGAAAGAAAGCGCGGTTGTCTTATTTATAGGTATGGATTATCGACATGGGTTATTCATGTCGGGTTTATACGGGTTATTTTGAATGATCTGTTTGGGTCGATTTAGGATAATGGTCGATATTTTGAAATTAATCATTCGTAATCATTTGTAATTAATGAGTGAAATGAAATTAATTTCACTCATTAATTTCGGTTGATAAAGATTGTTAACGACTTTATGTAGAAAATCTTTCTTAATAAAACGGTTAATAAAATATTATCGTAATTATGGTACCTGAATCTAGGTTTTCAAAGAACACTTGATTTTTGTCTTTTTGACATCTAGAAAGCTAAATGTGTATAATACAGTATTATTTTTTAAAAATACATTATACAGTCAAATAGCCCAATTATATCACTTTTAAATAAAGACACTTCCACAAATAGTTTCTGGTTGATTAAAACAAAATAAACTTGAGCAAATCGTCAAAAAGTTCAATGTTCGAGTGTAATGAATATTTTAATGTTCGAATGCTTGAGTTATGAAATTCATATTTGAGTCCAAACCAAATCGAGAAATCAGATTTGTGTAAGAAAATTTTACGTATTTTATTAACATTCTCCTTACAAACTTAAGATACTGACTATACGTGATAAATTGTTTTTAGTTGATGATTTACGATAGTTTGGTGTAATCTGACGGTATTTTCCAGAAATGCTCAATCAAAGTAGTGTCGGGTCTATTCTTTTCTTTAAGATCAAGTATTCAACCTATTCTTTTTTTATTTACTTTTTATGAGATCAAGTATCGGGCCTAAGTTAATAACATAATGTTCGAATACTTGATTACGAGTTTCATATACGAGACTAAACTAGGGATGGCATGGGCAAGATATGAATGGAGTGAAGCCGTATCCATATCAATATCTGTTTAATAAAATTTCATCCATCCACATCCATATTCATTAAATATCTTTTTGGTCGTCCATATCCACATGGTGAAGCGGGGGAAATGGATATCCATTCGATATTTCCATCCTAAAATTTCTTTTTGTCGCCCTAAAATTACTAACTTCTCCCGAATAAATTACGAAATTACCCTCTTTTTTTTTTTTTGGGCAAATCTTCCTCCCAACTCCCACACTATCATCGTGTGATCTAAGGCTCCTACATTGCATCTTTTTCAAATTGAGGTAAAAATGCAGCATAGTAAAAATAAAATGAATTCAAGGTGAATGATTTCTCTTCTTTGACTATATTATCTTAGAAAGAATTGGGGTTTTTTTAATTCTTGTAAAATATTGTAAAAGTGAATGATGATGATCAATTTACTTATGGATTGAGACTTTTCTGCAAATTTGATCCAAACAAATTACTATAAGCAATCAATTGATATCCACTAATTCGTACGAAGTACCAAAAAAGCGCAACACCCATGGCCTGACTACTGACTAGTCACCTTAATTTCTGGATTTGTTCACTCTCTTTTGAAGACGCTCCATAGATTTGTTCGTCCAACAGAGATGACACAGTCGTTTCCGGGGTTTCGTGCTCACCTCACGGCCAGACCATGGTGGTCGTCTCGTATACAACACACGACCAGCCCATCCGTACACGACCAGCCATTCATGTGAGTACACAAAGGTTTCGCTCTGTCCTTCGACATTCACAGTCCATCGTCCATGGCTCCGAACAATCAATTACTATTTCTAGAGTGGCGGAATTCGAATTTGATCCAAATTGGAGTACTAATAAGAGAGGAGTTAGAAAATACCGAGAGTTAGAATCGGAAATTTAATGTCAAAATCAGTAAAAAAAACTGTCGATAAAAAGCAGCAAATTAGAAAGTCAAAGGATGAGATAAATAAGAGTAGAATTGGAAAGTTAATGGGCGACACTAAGTAAAATACGGGTGATAAAAAGTAGCTCTCGTTCGTCCATATCCATTGATATCCCATCCATTTAATTTCGAGCGGATGGATATCTATAGGGTAAGGGTGAGACTGTCATCCCTAGACTGAACCCAGATCGAGAAGTCAATATAGATGTTCATAGACTTCTTACTTCTCTTTGGGCCTAGTTAACACTCAGTTCGAGACCTAACCGAAATGAGCTACATGGCTTGAAATATTAAGATACAGGCCTTAACTAGGTTCACATTCATAAGCCTTAGGCTTTGGCCGTTGAGCTTTCTTTGTAAATTACAACTTGCAACTTTTGCAAGCTCATGCAAAGGTAGCATTTGATTCCATAGTCTTTAAATCCCAACTATAACTTGACAAACTTCTAAGATCACCATCATGAATCAAAATTTTGGTTCCACTCCAAAATCTCAATGTCAATTGCCCAAAAGATTTTGATGTGTTTGGACAGCAAGACTTGTTCCTATCAAACATTTATTCGGTGCTAAATCGAGTAAAGTCATGGTATTAAACATTGTTTCAAACGATAAAACCAAATCACATTCCCACATCAACAAATTAGCTATATGCAACCAATACCAATAACGTAACTCTAATCAGAATACATTCACAATAACCTCTAAAACCTTTATAATTCGATCAGTCAATCACACTATATATATATATATATATAATAGTTTCACAACCCAAATTCAATACCGGAATTAAAGTTCAAACAGTAGAAGTGTAGAACTAGTCGTCACATCCCCAACCTCAACAAATAAGCTATAAACGCAACTGATACAAACTCTAGTGTAGTGGAAATATAATGTCATTCAAAATAACCTCTCTCCAAAACCTTGATAGCTTGATCACAGTATGGTTGGCAACCCAAAATTCAATATTGGCCCAGAAGATACAAGAGAAGTGTCAGGCACTCAGACTAGTGCTCTAGGCAAGACTTGCTCATCACTTGACTCCTGTGAGAATATTACACCATACAAAACAATTATACTTAGGACCGCCCTACTCCTCTGAAAATTGTGATTATAACTCATACTATTTGTTTCTTATAGGGTGGTCCTATTTATTTTGGTTTCCTCCATTTAAGTCCCTTAAATTATATATAATTTATTATAATTATTATGCTAACATGCAAAGCAAATTAAAGTCATAAAATTCCATGTTTTGGGATTACAAATAGTACTTTCAAGTGTAATATATCCCCACAAATTATGGTCCAATTAATCCCTATTTATGATTAATTAGCTGGAGAGCATGGCTAACCCTCTCTTTTGCAGTTTTGCACCACCGGTTTGTGACCACAGCTGCAGGGCTCAGTGTGGTTTAACTCAAGTTCTCTTTTGCAGTACTATAGGAGTCGATATCATCTGTACCCACAAGAAATAAAGTTGTTACTTTATGTTTATAGTATGAAATAAAGTACTAGAGGAGTTGATATCATCTGTACCTGTCTGGAAAAAAATATATCGGTACTCTATGTTATAGTATGAAAATTTTAAATGGATCTAATCTTTCAAAGGGAATATTCTCCGTTATATACATTCTTGATCGCTTTTATATTACGTGAGTTGCATAAACAAAAGGCTAATTAACAAAATAAAGCATCTAATAAAAGAAGTTTTTTTTACAAATCACACCCTCCTAACGAAGATCCATAGTTTTTGTACTAAACTTTTGGTATCATTTGTACCCACATAAAAAAAATCGCTACTCTGTGTTATAAAATAAAATTTAGTTAAAAGTATCCATCATTTCAAAGGTAACATTCTAGGCTTTCTAGCCTATAATATACGAGTATATATCTAACGTACCCTATATCTAATTAAGTACTTCTTGATCGTTTATATTATGTGAGTTACAAACTTACAGTAACATAAACAGACATGTAACAAAAACAAAGCATCAAAAGAAAAGAAAATAATATTTTGCACAAATAACTCCCATAAGGAAGATTCATATAGAGCTGTTTTTCAATCTATGTTCGATTTGATCATCACTAGAGGAGTCGATATATATCATCAGTAGCAAATAAACATCTTCACAGTGTCGTATTAATGTCGAAATCCTTACAATGTCGGATTAATGTGAACGTTAATTAATTAAAAGTTTAATTAGGATTAATATATAGGATGGCTAATAAGTTTAGAGTAGGCAATTCAAGTAGATAGAAATTGAATGTCGTCTAAAGTGATGGTGTACAACTGTAGAAAGGGGAGGTTAATAATAATAATAATAATAAGCTAAGAACAAGGTATGTAACGTTGCATACAATAGAACCACAATTGAATTCACGAGTATAGTTGTCTATATTAATATTAATAATAATAATTCTAGAAAGAATTCCGTACAATTAATTTTGTTATTAAATGTTATTTTGACGTTGAGATGTTGTTGTGTTTTACTCACCCTCATTGTACATGGTTGTTCGTATGTTGTTTCATGTAATAGTCTAATTATAACTTAATTTAATAAATCATCACAAGTGTGTTACCTTAAAGTAGTACTACTGATTAGTATGTCTGCTTTTAATAATCATGCTGTTTTAGACTATTGTTTTTATTTGTTTTACTTATACTATTGTTTCTTTCTTTTTCATACAAGGCCATATCACGTTGGTTCATGATTCAATATAGTATTTTGATTTCATAAGTTCGAGATATACCAAGTATAAATTAGAACGCATGTATCATCAATTAAGGTTGAGTACTCGAGTTTGTATATACAAAGTACGTACTGAAATTATGGTTACTGTCAATATTAAAAGCATTTTTAAAATACAAAAGTAAAAAATAATGTGATGCATACGGCAAAACAAATAAGCTAAGAGAACTAGCTACCTGCGAATTTTATGTCATATATCTATTTTTTAAATTCATAGATATGAAATAATTAAGGGTAGAACGAGAAAGTTAACAAGGACACATGGTTATCCACCCTGTATTGAAGATGGGTGGATAACGGTGATTTAGTTGCGCAGTTTAATTTTAATGATAGATGAGATGAATAGAAAATGGTGAATGATATGAAGAATGGGAGGGATTTAGTGAATTAATTGCGAAAGAAATAGGGAGTAAAACAATGAATATATATATATGCATGCATGCAAATCTACGAACAATAATCAACAAGTATGTTTGTATGATGGGGTATGGTCAATTTGGTTATTAAGACTAGAATCTTGGTTTGAGCGTGCTATAGATATTTGTTACTTAATAAACGGACAACATATGACCAACTTCTATCTTAAATTATAACCTTACACCCTTCATGCAACAACATAAATCACCCTTTATTAATCGTGCCCTTCTAAATAGGAAACTAGTATTTAATTTACTTAAGATTATTTTATAAATGCATATTTTAAATTCCTTCATAGTTCATAGTCGTAAAATAAATAAATTAATATATCTTTTTCATAATTGATTTACAACTACGAGTGTTCATACTCCAAAACTCCAAACAAACAGTTCATAGATTATACCACCAGAATGGTATAATTTTCGAGTTGTTGTACATGGTATAGTTTTCAAGTTTTATCATAAAGATTCCGAGTTTTTTTAGAAAATTATGAGTTTTCTTAGAAAGTTCATGAATTCATGCACTTACACAATAAAAAAATGAAATTTAAATAAGCTCATAAAAAATACACATAAACTCGATTAGTTTAAGCTTTGTTGTACAATGCTTGTATACAACCAGTTGTAGGATAGTATTTGCGTCAAACATATGTATGTAAGACGAACATATGAAGTATATTTACCGCCTCTGCTCAAACTGTGTAGGATTTAAAAGATAATTTTTTTTTTTGTAGAAAAGAAGTTGATGATAACAACATAATCAATCGTGGAGCGAGTGAGCTAATAGGGTCGCTCTCCCGGTTGGTAATAATGGAAAATGTGGTTTTAGTTAAATTTTCAAAACTTTTTTTACCTAGCTTATAAAATTACTCATTATCATCCCGTTAAAATTTTTCATCCTTTAACTCAGCCACTGAATATAATACCAATAATAAACGGTCTAATTTTTCCCAAATCCGCTAATGATATATAAATCCATTTTAAATAAAGCATCAGTGAGTCTCCCTTGTAACGAGCATATCTGTTACAAGTTTGCGACATGTCAAGTACTACACGTGTGGATAAATAAGACAAAACAGATTGCTACTTTCTAGACATTCTGCTTTTATCTTATCTATCCTATATGGATAGTACTTAACCCGTCGCAAGCTTGCGATAGATATTCTGTTACACGTGAGAATTTGTGTTAAAGCATAGTAGAAGGTGAGTGAGTATTGGCCAATTAAAGAGGGACCTTTTCCACGTCCAACAACAGGATTATTTCAAAGTCCAAATTGTTTGCCGACGATGACTAACTTTATTAAAAGTATAAGAAAAATATAAAAATAACCTAACACTAATATTATTATATGTCTCATTTCACTAGTATCTAAATATATAAATCCAAAATTAATAATCATTAAACAATATTTAATGTCTCTAACAATGCTAACATCACGGGTGATTTCAAACATGTTACGTGTTGAAATAGATTTATTTCACAAATAATGGATGACATATACAAGTAATTAATAATAATAATAATAATAATAATAATGACTAATTTATTTGTTGTGGTCTAGCTTTAGTAGCACATTTAATTTAATATTATAAAATGTCATCGTTGGAAGATTAGTTAGGACATCAAATCAAAATGTGTTCATATTTGTTTCTATGAGATACAAAGTTGCGTAGGAGACGGATTCTTGACTTAGACAAGTAAAAACTTTACTTAATTTACTTCCTCGTGTCTTAGTTTTATTACAAGGGTGAAATAAGCTATCACTTTTTTATGTTTATCTCGATATACATGTTAATCAACAAATCATCGTATGTCTTGAGATAAGTAATCAAACAACAAATCTTTGCTTTTCATTTTAATTAACAGCCTAATTGATAGTTATATTCATGGATGGTTATCATTATACATATATTTGACCCTAGGATAAGCTGGAATTTCTTATGTTGTACATACACCACTACTTCCTATATTCGCCTAACATGTTAGTTAAGATTGCAAAAGACATTAAGATTCATATAATGAACCAAATGGCCACTCACATCACATGAGCCGCAAATTCCTTCACCACAGCTTTCGCACAATACTGCGTCAAGATATTCTTGGGGTGGCCTTTTTTTCTTTCCGTGTAGTAGTTCCTTACCATTTTGGGTTTGCCTCACATTTGTACCAAAAAAAAATTATGCACGACCTTTTGCGTTTTTGTGGTATTTGAATTGCTTACGGAGTACTATTTTTCCTTGATACTGGTCAATTGGTTTTCTAAAACGCGTCATAAGGAATAAGGACACATGTTAAAAAGACATAGATAGAAAGTATAGCATAAATATAACATTGTAATTTGAAAAAGTGCTTTATTATTTCATTTTTCTATAATAATAATCATAAAGCTTTCCAGTTTATTTCTATTAAAGTCTTTTTAATATATATCCTTAAATCACATTTTAGAAAAACCTTTTGCTCCATACCCTTATAATTTTAAGGATTCTACATATAACCTCAATCTTCTAAAATCATCCAATATATATATATATATATATATATATATATATA
>JAOWBH010149030.1:0-11890 GCA_028566215.1 Silene coronaria | reverse complement strand
TTTTTAAAAAATCCCCCCCCCCCCCCCCCCCCCCCAACAATAAAAGGTTAATTAATTCTTAACCTTTGGACACTGAATCCTTTTACAAGTTAAGCGCTTTGTTGAGTTAGGCCTATTATGCCAAAAATCCCAACTTTGTATCCAAAGCTGGCATACTTTGCACACTCCAGAACATACCACCAATTTTTCCACTTTAGTCAGGAGAAAATATGGAGAATGATAAAAGATTCATTACAACCTAGCAAAAACAAAGGATTTTAAAACCCTTCATTGTCTTGACAAGGTTGCTGCACACCTTCATCTTTTTCAAGCAATTTTCGTTTCTGCTTGCTTGGAATTACCTCTTTTGTAGAGACCATTTTATCAGATTAATTTTGAAATGAACACAAAAATGAATTCACTTTGTGTGGTGGAGATTTATATACTAAAAATCAATAGCTTTTCAGATACAAGGCATTAATAATTGCATTATAACTGACGACCTTTCAAGTTTCGCCGTGGGTACTCCCACGAATTCTGCACTTCTTCCTTAAATGCTTAAAAATTTTAAATCATTGCATTTAACGAATAAATTTAACAAAAAAAAAATCCCTTAGAAACATTTATTATGTTTGTATCAAATGATCTTTTTAATGGCATCCTCCAGCATTAGGCTGTTGTAATCCCTGATTTTCTAGAGCATTCTGCATTCCTTGTTCTCCTTCTTCCCCAGAGCTTTCATCATCAATTATGATATGGAGGATTTAGTCGTTGAACTCCTGACTCGTATCCCGAAATCCCAAATGATAGATCTTTCGCTCATCATAATTTTGAAAATCGAGGCAGCCACAAAACCTAGTTACCTCCTTCCCATTCCTCATGGCTTTCTTCATCCACGGTCGAGCCTCGTCATGCTCATAAGTTATGCTTAATTCATGAGCCCTATGAACTCCTGGACTTTCAGAATGAAACACAAACATCGAAGCCCAGTAACGACAAGTTTTTACCACCGATGTTTTTGTTTGGATGGGTGATTTAATGAAAATCTTCCCCAGCACAACTTTGTTTCCAATGCTTCTTTATGGAAATGACCGGTCCTCTTTTAGTTATTCGAGGCGCAGGTCAAAGAATTTGTAGTCTTTCTTTCATTAATTTTCTTGCAAATCTCATCCTATCTGTAGATTTTTCCACCTTCGTTAAGTTGAAACTGTTGTTCAATTTCAACTTTTATCTTTCTTGGAAAAAGGACAGTTTAAATTTTAGAAATAAAAGGAAAAACGTCTTAAATTCTTTTGTAGATAAAAAGGAAGAAAAATATTTTAATATATTTTCCTCAATAACTGCGTGGATTAATGTCGTTCTGTCCCTATATTTATAGGGGTAATCATTATCTTCATGCGGCGGTTTAACCACGATTGACAGATCTTTCATAAACTCAATCAGCCACGAAACTGTTTCTCAATATTCGAAGGGACACGCTAGTGGATAAGTGGGGGTAGACACCTCACTTTTTTTTTAGTTTATTCCAAACATTGCCTTTTAAACTTCCTATTTCAAAAGTCTAGTAATTAATGTTTTGCTCTGCGCTGGAGTTTATGTTTAGCACTATGATCTTATAATTGTCCCTTTAAGGATTCAAAGGAACAATCTCAAGAAATAATAAAGAGAAATACGTCAATGTAAATGATACACATTAGTCAATTTTCACCATAACATAAAAGTAGTTCTAATATTTATAATATGACACTTTATTATTATAATACAAAATATGTAAATTAAAATATGGCAAACATCCTTACCATATTAAACTTTAGAATATGAAGAATATGATAAACATCATTATCATATTCAACTGAACAAAAGGAGGTGAAATTTATAATCACCATCATAAGAAATAAAGGTATAAACAAAATGAACACCCCAAGCACAGAACCATAAACATCTTCTGGCGCCAAGAATTCATTATTGTTCAAATGAAACTAGACTACTTCTAAACCTTCTAATGCCTTGAGGAAGTCATTTCCTTCCTCTTCGCCGCTATAGGCCATGGAAGACTTAACATTGTGTCAACACCTCGTTCTGCACCTCCCGCAAACCACCCAGTGATGATTGGGCCGCATGTTTAATATATGGTACGATTTTATGACATTTTATAAATCGGTCGTCAAGTGGTAGCTCAAACAACTGCGTCAACCCCTTGGTCGTCATCTACGCGCCGATATGGTCGTTTCGACAGTAATTAGAGTCCATTTGGAGTCCGGGTCAAAAATCGTCTTCATTTTCTGTTACCGTTTAAACCCGTTCCGGAGGTTTCTGGAATGCCATCGCCAAATAATATTTTAATACTAAATATCCCGTCCAAATATCTCACCTTGTAGAATAAGGAAGCCGTTACCTTTCTATTTCCATAATCCAATCGCAAAGATCTTGCGTGCTGAACATGATACCACCAGGGAAAGAACGCAGTAAGGGCTGCGCCTCTTCCTCAGGACGCAGCTCAGGCTGCGCCTCTTCCCCAGGCTGTTTCCAGCAGTTTTTAGACTTCCAAAACCCTAACTCGTGATTAGTATAAATAGATGCCTTCATACCTCATACTCTTCACGCGAGTGTCCGCCATTTTTCTTCTCCCTCTTTGCATTCTAGACCTACGCTCATGCGCTTTGACATAACGTGCTTAATCTTTTTTACCACATTAGCTCGAATCCTTTCGAGTACCGTCACGATTTTACATTTGATCGACCAATTTGACCATACACACCGACTATAATTAATTAATCTTTCTTTGCTAAGCAAAGGTATCATCATTCTAACATAAAATCGAGTTACCACTAAAAAGACGCTTTTAGTTTTAATCTCGCCATTAACATTTAAGTCTAAGAGTGTAAATCCCACATTTCATTAACTTGTATTTTAATATTGTATTTTTGTTGTTTATTTCGTAAAGATGCCAAATTAATCCTTATTTATCATTCAAAAAACTGTTAAAAATCAATCTTTTTACGAAATTAGCAGCAAAACCGACTGGAGAAAAAGCACCAAGGGATGCGCCTCCTGGAAGAAACGCAGCTCTGGTTGCGCCTCTTCTAGAGGCTGCCTGATCCCTGGTTCACTTCTTCTTCTTCATCGGTCTTATTTATGGGTTCGTGTCTTCTTTATTTCGTTTATTTTCCTTATTCTTTCCTTATTTTTGATCATTAAATTTAATTTATTCAAATCCTTTCGACCTAAATCGTCAATAAACTAATATTGATCGGTTTTTGTCAATTTATCGATTCCTGGTTCGAAGAATTCGATTTTCAGTATCGATTTCCTTCAATCCCTCGTCGAATAGCTTCTGTATATTTGTCTTCACTCTTTTAAACCTTAATTATTCAATTTAATTTGTTTGTTATCGATTTTAATTCATTATTTTGCATACTTTGTATAATTCGAATAATTCAGTCTTTTTAAATTCGTTTGTATTGCTTATAATTCGTTTTCATGACCATTATAGATATATTCACATGTACTAAATCTCGTAAATCACTTTCTTTGACTCCTAATTACAATTAATCAACCTAAACTAACCCAATGAACATAACGTATTGCGATTCTGACTTTCACAGTCAGAAACCAACCCAGCAACGGACGCATCAGTGGCTGCACCTCTTCCAGAGGATGCGCCATTGGCTGCACCTTCTCTAGGCTGATTTCTGCCTCTGAACTCAGATTTGCTCGATTTAAATTATATTTCTTTATCTATAATTGACTAATACAGATTAATATCGCCTAATTTTATATATTATTTCATTTTCATTCTTTTAATTAATTTAGTTACTTTACTTTATTCATTTACTTTATTTATTTGCGTCCATTTATTTATTCTTTATTCTTTCGAAAACCATTTTTTGGCATCTTTATGACATAAACACTCACTTGTATTGTATTTAATGTATTTCCATTAAGTTTATTTTTCATGACATGTAATTAATCTAATTTCTACTTCAACCATTGATTCCTATTTGCTCAATTCACCGACATAGTTTAAATAGATTCACATGTTTAATCTATTGTTTGTTGCATTGCATGCATTTAACTAATAAATATTAACGAACTCCTCAATCATTAGTAGAGGCCGCTATCGAGGAGGGCGGGTTTAGGTGTTCAATTAAAGAGCTTCCTAACATGTACCCTCACCCCTTACTGATCCAATTTTGCACAAAAAATGGTGGCGACTCCACAATGCAAGCTTGTTCAAGTTTTCATCAGTTTCTAAGCCTTTCAAATCGGTAACAACCCATAACGTGCTTTGCTCCGCAAGGCTCCGTGGGAGATGTGTCGCCGCCTTGCCTTTAAATGGACGCGCGGGTGTGCGTGGTGCGGGTGGCCTGTGTCCACACCTGTAGCAATCCAATAAGCTCACATGCATTCCAAGCCACACACGCAGTCTAAAGCAACAGACTTCCGCAATACAATTGCCACCTAAACACGTAACATAATTTCACATAATTATAATTAACTCGTAAATACTTCCTATTAAGAATTTTAACTAAATTCATATTATTATTAATTATTATGAATCAACCTTTATAATTAATGATTATTATTACGATACGATTAACTTACGAAAACCTGACTCAATAAAAATAACTCAACTCACAGCTAAAACCCGACTCACAAATCAACTAACTCACGAATCACCCAAAACTCGAGTCACAACCCATCCAACCACACGGTTTCAGCCGTGTGCTACAACACCAACACAACCGCCTTCACCACACACAAACATCACCATGCCGCGTTTAACACCTACTACCACCATGTCTGGCTCCACCCCCACCACCAGACGTAACCAACTCCACCCTATGCCACCACAATCAACCACGAAAAGCGCCCAAAAAGGCGGACTCCAATGACCTTAATACTACCCCTGCTCTCACGCTGAACACCCGTCCAAACCGCCTGAAACCACTGTGATTTAAACACCACACGACACCCCACAACCACCATCCAACACCTCATCATACGCTCAACACAGCCGCCCCAAAAACTCGATTCAACTAGCCCTGAACCAAACCAAAACGAAGCCCTAATACCCTTGCTCAAAACGCGACACTAGACACCCCCTCTGAAATCCGCGAATTCCGCCACCAACCACCACCATTCGAGCTCACGGTGGTTGACTCAGTCCCTACGACAACCCTAGTCCAGACTCGACTCAAACCCGAGTCCTAACCAGGTCTAATATCAGATGAAACATACGGGTACAACCAACTTCAGAAAACGCGAATAACTACCCCAAAACACCGGTCAACGGCGGTCAAACTGCCTAGGTTTAGTCAAGTCAACGGTCAAGCATCCCCCATAGTGGTCCAGGTCAAGTCTCGGGTGGTCAAAGTCGATAGTCAAGAAGAATTAAGAAGTTATGAGACGGTCTTATGAGTTTTTACCTTTTCTTATCTTGAGACGGAATATCAGCGGTCAGATCTACTTCTTTCCCTTTATTCTCTCCTCTATCAGTTTACGTGATATTTTACGAATAGCCAAAGTGTATAAAATCTCCCCTAACTTTGTATTTATAGCAGTTGAAAATGACTTAGATAATAATTAGGAAATCGGCTTGTTATTATTTATCATTATTATTACTATGACCATATTATAATATTTCTTGTATCTTACCGAATCACTTTTCCGTTCTCCTCAGTTCACACGCTCTAATGGGGATCCCGACTCAATCCATTATATTATTTATTCACGTCTCGTAAATTACAATTAATGAATAATATATTATTAAACAATAACCATTAAATACAATTATTAGAATATTTCATTTAACATTTTATTGCTGTCTAGCCTTTGACCAAGCTCTATATGGGGTATTACACACTCGGTCGAGTGGGACCTACTCGGCCGAGTGGTGAACCTACTCGGTCAAGTAAGTGACCTACAGGGGTCCCCTAAATTACCCACTCGGCCGAGTGCCAACAAAGTAATCGGCCGAGTAACCCTCTCATAATACGGAATACTACAGGAATGCCCAGAAGGAAAGACGAGAACAAGCGAGGAAAGACAAACTTACTAGACCTTCTCGGTCAGGTGGTGGAGAGGATACCATATATCACACGACATGTGTCGTACATACCGCCTACTGTCGTGAGAGGGAAGATATATGTTGTGACGAAGGACGAACACCAATGGAAGAAGCCCCCAAGAACGAATAACGAAGGGCACAAGTCCAAATGGTGCGAGTACCACAAGCAGAACGGGCATATTATCGAGAACTGCTGGCAGCTTAAGGACGACCTAGAGGGTCTCATTAAATAGGGATACTTCAAAAAATTCAATGCTTGGGTGTCAAGAAAGGGTAATGAGGCCGATAAGTCAAAAAAATATCAAAGATAGCCTGAGCGGTCCGGAGGCATAGGAAATCAGAATGATCCATGGCAGAGATGAAACGGAGGCTCGGAAAGAGGGGCATAGGGACCACCTGCGAGATCTAAAAGTGACAAACAAATTTGCAGACGCCAATTTGATGGAAGAAACACTGAATGTCCCAGACCTAGTGTTTATATATAGTCGAGGACTACGGGATGGTCGTATACTCCCCACAATGATCCCATAGTGCATGTTCTTCACGTTGGTTACAAGAAAGTCTTCCAATGTATGAATGACACAACGACATACACCAACCTCCTGTATAAGGCATGTTTCAACAAGATGGGGCTGAAGAGATGGTGTGGTTCATTTCCACTATCAAACACAATCTATAACTTAATTAACCAAGGTGGCAAGTTAAGGTCAATCTTAAAGGAAGATAGTTTAAATGAGATGTAATCTACAGAGAGTGGGGCCAAGGCCACTATTTGGGTTTGAATTTGTAGACCAAGCTAAGACAATGCAATAATAGCAATACAAATTATGTAAACTAATGACGGTAATAAGGAAATCGATTTATCAATCAATAAAAGAGAACTAGGATGAATGGAGTCATATGGGTGATTAAGATAATTAGTAGGTTGGGTCTCATATTGAAGGGTAGTCTTACTTAGATAAATGGATTGAGTTTCTCGATCTAACAACCCCCATATACAAACAAGAGCTAGCTCTCGCGTACACAAGGTCGATCTACCAACAATCGTACAAGCTCTAGCACGATCTGATAAGGCTCTCGGTTTTATAGATGTGCAGTAACAAATAATGAATCATGCAAGTTGCCAAAGACCATTTCGTCAAACATGTAATGTGCATGAGTTAGAAGTAAGACAATTAATCAACAATTAACAATTTCTTTTCAAAAATTCATTTATTTTACTTTTGTCATTTTGATTTTCTAACTAAATCGCATTCAAACCAATTTCATAAATTAATCTAACTAATCTGACGGATCTGACAACATTGTCAGAACCCTCCTAAGAAGAAATACATAAGGTAATGCGTCTTTTTAAAGAGAAGCAGAACCTATTGTGCCTTATTCTAATCGGTTTCTGTCTCTAGTCTCTCATTTGTACAGGGCATAGGTACTTATACATAATATTAATTGATTATTAACGTAATTATCACGCTGTCAGTTACGCATTAGCGTAATTAACGGAATTAGGTTACGCTTTTACTGTTTTAGAAGTTCTAAAACTAGTTATTATTCTATGCTCTAGCTTTTGGTTTGAAAATTGTTCTTAATTTCCATCAACTTTCATACTTGGTAATTCTAAGTTTCGTCTTTATTGCTTAATTTAGTTTCACATCAATTTTATTTATGTTTATCAATTGCTTCCTTGTTTATCTTTTTAATGTTCTAACGTTCTTAGTTATGTCTTCTTTTAATTTGACTGTTGTTATTAGTAGCTAATTTATTTATGCAATTGCTAAATTCCGCGCATTTTACCACTTTATTCCGATTATACCCTTCTTATTTCTCACCCCCAAGAGAGAAATAAGAGAGAGAAACTGGAGAATTAAAAACCCGTAATTGAGAAGCGTCAATCACGCCCCGTCGCACCGGCCACTTTCCCTACACCGGCAACATCCCCATCACCCTTCTAGAGCCGCCGACCATCCTCCACACTACCATCCCCGCGCCGACAACCCTCCCTGCACTCGACCCATAAGCGTACACCTTTGACAATGGCAATCGCCCTCGCCACAACTCCTCCGTGCACTCGACGCCACACTCGATCAGCACCGTTGTTAAAGGCCAGGATTCATCTCCGTTCGATCGAGTTTTTGTGATATAGTTATACTCATGAAGAGTAATAGTCTGCTAAGTAATGTTGCTAGATGTACTCAGCAGACCTAATTTTGTGGGGGTGTTGGTGGTCGGTTGAGCAAGAGAAGACGACTGATCAAGGGTGTTGGCCTGGTGGTTCTCGGCACAAGGAGGGGTGGCGGGTGCAGAGCGGCCGGGGAGAAGACGATTGACAATTTTTCTTATTTTGTGTGGTTTTTGATTTATCCCTTGGGGTGGATGTGAAAAAAGAGGGTTAATTTCGGAATTAGAGGAAAAAAAACACAGGATTTAGTAAAATTGTGCGCGGAATTTAGCACGTCCCTTTATTTATAGGGTTAAAGGGGATCTTGAATGTTAAGATGGATAAATCTAATTAATTGTTATTGTTATCACTAACAGGGATATTGTTTGATTATCGTCTTTAATCTAGTTAATTGATTACTACGCAGAATTAGTCAACTAGTCTTACAAATTATGATTTTCACCGACCATTGAAGACTAGTTACGGCTACATTAATTGAATAAAGCAAACCTAAATATAACGATCACATGTTAGGTCATAGATCTAAAAGGCATAGTTGATTTGGTTGAACTAGTGACCTCAAATAGTTCGAATGACCCTAGATTGCAATTGATTATTTTCCCTACCGATTAATATTCATAGTGAACATAAGACATTAGATTTGTTTAGTTATATTGAATTCCCTTCTTTTACATTCATCTTTAGCTAAAACCAAATCAAAAACTCCGTTTCTCAATAGTCTAGAACTTAAATTAAAACAAACAATTAAATTCTCATCTCTCTATGGTTCAACCCCTACTTCGCTATCTATATTAGTTAGTGGCCTTAGGGTACTTTTGTTTAGGGATACAACGCAATCCTATCAACCCTAAACCATCGATCGATTACTCATCCTTATAGTTTCACAACCTGATTAAGTAGTTTAAACTCGTAATCATTGTTGTTAGAATCTCGATTCGATTCTACGACTTTACGATCTAAAAATGCATAACCGATCCTAGATCTTACGATTCTATCATGGTTGTAGAATCTTACGATCCTATAAATTTGAAACTTTCTAGAGATAGGATCATCATACGATCCTACTATCTTACGATCCGATTTCATAATAAAAAACTAATATATATATATATATTTATTTATTGACATCGTAAAACTTAAATTTCGTGTAAAGTACAGAAACATGTTCATACAATGATGTTAAAATCATTAACTATCAATATTTTACGTAAAAATATTAATAAATAAGTATTTTGATCTTCAATTATATGTTTTTAGCGAATAAAAAACTATATTTAGTGAGTTTGTAGAATTTTACGATTTTACGATCCGATTCTACCGATTCGATCATACCCTCCCCATCGATCCAAGTAGAATCCCGATCCTGACAACATTGGTCGCAATTATTAGAGCAACCTTGAACATGAATCATGATCATTATATGAAGTAACGTGAGAAACCTATGAGGCCTATGAGGATGACGATAATGATAAATTTACTGAGACGAGGGTAAGTAGTGATATATGGTTAATAAGTAGACATACTGATGTGTAATAGTTAATGCAATTGGAAAGTGTTTTAATGGACGATAAACGTAGGAAAGTGAAACTGTTAGAGTACTAATTATGGGTTGAACCGTATAGTTAAAAGTTAAGGATGATAAATTGACTGAATTGAGGATACATTCACGGAATTTGAAAACATAGGCCAATGATGTAATATTTATGAACTACTAAACAATTGGAGACTCTTACCTATATATAATTCATACCATTAACTCACATTGATAAAGGTACATTGATAGATTAGAAATGATACGATCACCTTTAAGGTTTATACAAAGAAATAATTGGAATTGTTGAGAAATTTAGGAATGAGATAAGATAACTTCGTATTATGGATGATTTGGGATAGTTGGAAGGCTTCAAATTACCTAGGAGTACTGATGAGTTACAAAGAACCTAAGGATATTGGAGATTTGCATGAGATTAACTGTGGCTGTAGATCGAACGCAAAATAGAATTAAGATGATTACTATTAGATATATATATATATATATATATATATATATATATGTATATGTATATATATATGTATATGTATATATATATGTATATATATATAGAATTAGGATCTCGTGCGAACCTATTGTTCGGTGCGAACTATACGAACTATGTATAAAAGAGGCATTTGTGTGTATCTAGGCCCAAAGACTCCCCTGACCAAAGAGAAAAGCCCAAACATTAAGATACTTCCCACATACCCAACACTGACCTCTCATCCTTACCTACCACCACCACCAACAGCGCCCATCCGCCACCACCACCAACAGCACACATCCGCCACCACCACCATCACCAACACCTATGTCGACCACCCATAAGACGCCGGTGAAGTTGTCGTTCAATTTTCTTCGCCGGCGACAAGCCGTTTTCTTCGCGTCCCACTGTAACTTTTGCCGACGTCGTCGCATCTCCATCCACCACCACTACCAAATGTCGATATCACTCCTAGATGTAGTCACCCAGACTATCCCGATGCCGATGATGCTTGATTCATCATAACTTCTCCCCACCTTTCTTCTCCGAGTCTGGGTTCTCACTTGTTGGTCCTTTGCGCCACGATGGTTGGTGTGGTAGTGGTGTTGGTGGAGGATTGGTGTGAAATGAGGAGTTTGGTGGTGATTTCGATGATATTGCCAGGTGCCAGAGAAGAGAGGAGATGGTTGTGGGGAGTGGTGGTGGCCGTGTTGAGTGGCGGCGATATGTTATAAGGAACGCCGACGATTTAAGGTGAAGCAAGTGTTGGTGGTCGTGAATATGAGAATGGGGGGTGACGGCAGTGGCCGGCTCTTCTCCGGCGTCACGAGGGTGGTTGGGGGATGTCACAGGCAGTGGTGGTGGGCGAGGCTGGTGTTGGTGTTGGAGGTGGCAGTTGGTTGTTGGTGGATACACAAGGTATTAGTACCAGATACACATGATATAACTACCGGATACATGTGTATCTGGTATTAATACCATATGTATCTGGTATTAATACCATGTGTATCTGGTATTAATATCGTATATATCTGGTATTAATACTATGTGTATATGGTATTAATACCGTATCTATCTGGTATTAATACCGTATGTATCTGGTTTTAATACCATGTGTATATGGTATTAATACCGTATGTATCTGGTATTAATACCAAGTGTATCTGGTATTAATACCATGTGTATCTGAGTAGTTCGTACGGTTCGCACCGTACTTTATTTCGCACAGGATCTTGACCCTATATATATATATATCACTACAAAGAAAACGCGGAAATCTGACGGAAAATAAATTCCGTTAAACAAACGGGAAACTGACGGACTTCTGACGGATTATTATTCCTGACGGAAATTTCGTCAGTAAAAGTCCATATTGACGGATAATCCGCCAGGAACACTTTGGCGCGTTGACTAAGTCAATGGCGCTAATAGTTCCTGACGGATTATCCGTCAGTATGGACTTTTACTGACAGAATTTCCGTCAGGAATTCCACTCACACTGACTTAAATCCAACAAGAGTCAAAGGCAATCCTAACGGAAATTCCGCCAGTAATACCCAATAACCTGACGGAACATCCGTCAGATGTATGACATTAAATAAAAACAAACGACAATAATTCATTTTCTCAACTGTTTCTCTCCCTCAC
>JAOWBH010149019.1:0-12376 GCA_028566215.1 Silene coronaria | reverse complement strand
AAATGAATCGGAGTGTTTGGTTAGCATGTTTTGTAGTCTTGGTGTTGTCTTTTGCAGTTTTGTGTCTGGTTTGTTTTGCCTTGGGTGTGAACTTCGAAGACGAAGTTCATTCTTAAGGAGGGGAGATTGTAATACTGCTTATTCCAGTAGCTTGGGACTCGGCCGAGTAAGGCTCACTCGTCCGAGTAGTGAGGCGCTCGGTCAAGTGGAGCTCACTCGACCGAGTACTTTGGTTAAGGATGTTGGTTTACATTCTGGAGTCAAGCATCTCGGACGAGTATCATGATACTCGACCGAGTAGGGATTACTCGGACGAGTGGTTTGAGGACTCGGCCGAGTGCGCGTTTTGAATCCGGAAATCGAGCGTTTTTAATTAGGGTCATTAAGGGTGGATATATATATTGCATTTCGTCATTTCATTTGCATAACTCATTTCTAAACCCTCATTCTTCCCCTAATCACTCTAATTAGTCATTAGTTTCATTCCTCCGTCGATTTGGGGATTCCCCGTCGCGCTATTGCCCTTGATTTGTAAGTCTCTTCAGTTATTTGTTGTATTTGGAGTGAACCTTAATCTGTTTTGGGGATTTGGGAGTTGTATTGATTGTATGGTATGTTCACTTTAGGTGCCAATTTTGTAGAAGAGCACTTCTAGTTGCATCTTGATTGTTATTGCTGCGGTTTGCTTGAGGTAGGGTTTCCCTAATCTGTCTATAATGCCTGATTGTGATTGCTATTGTTGTTGTTGCATTATTATTGTTGATTTTACTGCTGTTGGGGCTAATGGAGGATGGTGGTGATGTATGGTTGTGATTGTGATTTGTGAGGCGTTGGGAGACGCCCCCACCCCCGAGTTTCTCCCCTCGTGACTCCCATCACGGAGGGGGATGTGCACATTAATGATTCTTGGTCGCTCGTGTGTCGAGCGGAGATTTGGTGGGATAGGCTGCGGTCCCCCATTGGTGGCGGGATTACCTGTTGCGATGGGTAATCCAACTGAAGGGCGGTTGTGGTGTTGGTGGGAGGAGATGGGTTGTTGCATTTACATTAATGGCATTTACATTGATGGCATTATGTTGTTGTTGTAGTACTGACACTTGATCGCTGTGATCCATTCGTGTTGACAAATGGTGAGCAGTTCATGGCAGGTGACTTCATTTGAGCTAGCATGAGGTGCATCAGGATGGTCACGAGTTATGAATTGTAGCTTCCGCTGAGATAATAGAACATTTGTTATTTATTCTTTCATTTGGTATTTTTGGATTAATTTGGTTGTAATCAATTAAACTATTATTTAATAAATTGTTCTTTGATGGTTGATTTGATATGTACTACCTCGGGAAACCGAGGTCGTATCACTCCACTTACTAGGGAAGGTCTTACTGAAGGCTCTTTAGTAGGGGGGTGTTACAGAGATTCCTATCACTGATGACACCCAAATACTTATTTAAATAAATTTTGGCCAGGACCAGCGTGTTAGCAATGCTCCTATTTCTGATGAAGTTGCCGCTATATGGTCAGAAGAGTCTACATCCGACGAAACAAGAGGAACGCACATCTTAGTTAGCGGCCATTCTCAATCCTCGCACAGGATCATGCACTACTATGGCTGTTACGATCCTTTACAGTACCCTCTACTTTTCCCTAAAGGTGAGTGCGAATGGCATCAAGGGCTAATGAAACATGTTGCTAGGCTTCAGACAACAATGACGAGTGAACAAGATGAAGGAACACTTTCAGCCAGCTATGCAAGTGCTGAAGCTCTTTTAGATGCAGAAGAACAACGTAAGCTTTCTGGATATATCTATTGAGTGTTATGTTATTCTGCAACAAAAATTAACTGCAATAACATTAGCGTAGTAAATTACGGTCTTTATATTTTTGTTCTTTTCCTTATTCCTTTTTCTTTGGTTCTTAAACTAATCAGAGAGTTCTCAACAAACGTGATCTGAACAGCGGAATGTGTCTTGCCGAGAGTACTACTACTATAAACTTCAGAATAGACCAGGAAACATGATGCTCATGGCTTGAAGATGCTTACAGCAGTACACTGTTGACATGTACGTGAAGTTAGAAAACTTCAGGCGTAACCAGGATACTATACGAGCTGAATTGTACCAGTGCTTTCTTGACACAATTGATGTTGGGGAGCAGTGCGCAGTTAACGTAGGAAGACGAGTTATACTACCAGCAACCTACATTGGAGGCCTTCGGGATATGAAAAGGAGATATCTTAATGCAATGGCTCTTGTGCAGCGGTATGGAAAGCCAGACTTTTTCCTAACAATGACTTGCAATCCAAACTGGCCAGAGATAAAAAATGAACTCGCACCTGGTGAAGAACCTCAGAATCGACCGGGTATTGTAGCTCGAGTTTTCAGGGCTAAATTAGTAGCTTTAAAAAAGAAAATTGTTGAAGAAAAAATCTTTGGAGAAGTTGCTGCGTTTATGTACATAGTTAAGTTCCAAAAAAGGGGGTTGCCTCATGCACACATGTTGCTAATTATGGAACCTGGAAGCAGAATGAATTGCCCAGATGATTTCGACAAGTTCGTGCCCGCTGAGATCCCTCCACTAGCCAATGAGAACCTTCTCATGGCTATACTCAAGCATATGATGCATGGCCCATGCGGTTATTTGGACCTTGACTGCGCATGCATGAAACATAAAAAAAACTACAGGCCATTGTAAGTATGCATATCCTAAGCCATTCGCAAATGAAACAACAAGTGGTGAAGATGGTTATCCAGTTTACAAGCGAAGCGAAACAGGTGAAAGTGTTCGAATAAGAGGCAAACACCTGAACAATCGGCGGGTTATTCCATACAACCCATATCTGATGGATCTCTTCGACTGTCATTTTAACGTTGAAGTGTGCTCTACCATCCAAGCTGTTATATATTTGTACAAGTATGTTTATAAAGGCCACGATAGGATAACATTTTATGTTGCAACAACAGAAGGCGGGGTGAAACCAGTAGATGAAATTGAACAATACTAGTCTGGTCGATGGGTCTCTTCTATTGAAGCGATGTGGCGTATTTGTGGGTTTGATCTGTTTGAAATACACCCACCAGTTATGGCACTTCTACTCCATCTCCAAGGGATGCAGTCAATACAGATGAGGCCGCATGAAAAGTTAGCACGTGTCGTAGCCAACAAGAAACGTGTAAGAACGCCATTGACAGAATTCTTCAGAATCAATACTGTCAATGCTAACATGCCATAGGAGCACCACTTGTATGGCAAGTTCACTGAACACTACCGATGGAATAAAATAGAAAGAACCTGGTACAAAAGAAAAAAGAAAAACATTTGTAGTTGATAGGCTCATATTCGTGGGGCATTCCGAAGGAGAGCGCTATTTTTTGCGGTTGTTACTTACACGCGTCAAAGCACCCAAGTCTTTTGAAGATCTCCTCACTGTTGACAGCTATCGCTGCACAGCTTTCCAAGAAGTTGCACTCTAACATAAGCTGGTCGAAGATGATAATATGGTAGAAATGTGCCTTGATGAGGCAACAATAGTGCAAATGTCTTCTGCTCTGCGACGACAGTTCGCAACAATTCTTATTTTTTGCCAACCAAAGGACCCATCCACATTTTGGGATAGATACTACAGTTCACTTTCAGAAGATTATTCAAAAGAATATCCGAATGATGCGTACACTGCAAAAGTCCTGACAGTTCGACAACTAGAACAACATCTAGAAGCAATGGGAAAATCTCTCAAAAGTTTTGGCTTAGCTCATCTAAAAGGGCCTCAGGATGATGTGTTATATAGCTCATAGGATATACTTGATGCACTTAATGAGCCAGTTCCAGATGAATGTGTGGTGGGCCATGATTCATTGAATACAGAACAACAACAGGCATTCCATGCAATCATAGAGCATATCACAGGAAACAAACCAGGCGCTTTTTTTTGTTGATGGAACAGGTGGGACTGGTAAGACATTCTTGTACAATGCCTTGTACGCTAAAGTCCATTTACAAGGAAAAATTGTGCTCCCTACTGCATCCTACGGAATTACTCCAGCAAATATACCATCTGGGAGGACCACTCATTCCAGATTTAAGCTCCCTGTAGTTTTCGAGCTTTCATTGACTTGTGTTGTACCAAAACAGAGCAGCCTTGCTACTTTAATACGAGCAACCAGTTTAATTATATGAGATAAGGCTTTGATGTCACGAAAAGAAAGCGTAGAAGCGCTTGACCAATTACTCAAAGACCTTTATGACCCTGATATAATATTTGGAGGTAAAGTGGTCGTGTTTGGAGGAGATTTCCGTCAGATCCTCATGGTATTTCAGAATAAATCCATACGTGAAGTGGTTAATTCCAGCATGGTTACTTCAGCAATATAGCCTCAGCTTATAAAATTTCACTTAACTGTGAACGTGCGAGCTCGAACTGATCCATAATTCTTAGAGTTCTTACTGTCTCTCGTTAATGGTGAACTTCAGACCCAAGAAACTGCAATGCTTAAACTGCCAGATGGGATTGTTAAGGATACATCTCAAGTAGGAACGGATCTTGCCCGCGAAGTTGCTAACACTGTTTATCCAGACTCTGATATCAGCATTCTAGGGCCAAGTCTGTTCAACCATCATTCAATACTTACACCCATGAATGAAGATGCCGATGAAATCAATACATTTATGATTAACAAATTCCCAGGGGAAGCCGTTATGTATAAAGGATATGATTCAATGCTCACGGATAAATGTAACGTATACCCTGCAGAGTTTATAAATAATCTTAGTCGAGGAGGAATGAGCCCTTATGAACTAATCCTCAAAGAGAATTGTCCTGTCATTCTTCTACGAAATCTACTCCCGTCTACAGGCTTATGCAATGGAACTAGACTGATTTGTGCACGATTTACACCAAATATAATCGAATGCATCATAACCAGAGGACATCACATTGGTGAGCTTGTAGTTATTCTTCGTATAAAGACGCGCCCATCAAGCTCTTCTTACTATCCATTCCAGTTCAAGCGCAATCAGTTCCCCTTGAAACTCAGCTTTGCAATGACTATTAACAAGTCACAAGGACAGACCTTAGACCGGGTTTCTTTATAGTACCAAGGCCTTGCTTCTCTCCGGGGCAGCTCTATGTAGCCCTTTCACGAGTCAGAGAATCAAGCAAAGTAACCGTCATCGCTGCATCAACAGTACGTAATTCGCCTGAGTACTCTGTCAAAAACATAGTTTCTTTTAATGTGTTGAGGCTTGCAGGTATAATCTAAAACGTTGATCCATCTAAAGCATCGCTCCATTATCTTAAATTTATCGTACATACGAGATCAACATATCCTTTTGAAGATCAGCTATCATTGTGCACCCACGTCCTGCATCAGCACCTTTTGATAGGCATGCTTGGCCAATCCTGTGTGTAACCTACATCACTAAACTGCATATTTTCTACTTTTAACTAAACCCTGCTACAACACCAACCTTTTTGCTCATAATAAGTATGAGCATCTGGTTGGTTATATTGTAACAAGGAGTGCCTTTGCTTATAATAATGCATCCTACTTTGCAATGTTTCTTCTGTGCATTAATTTTCTATTTTGGTATATTTCAGTATTAAACTTATTTACCGCTCTCCACGAATGCACAGAATGACTGCAATCATTTACTCAGTATAGACTGCGTCCCCATAAATTATTAACTGTATACCCACAATTTAGTATGGTAATGCACTACTCTACACTTCTAAGAGAACATCATATAAACACTCTTGAATGATGCATCGAATCATAACTAGTTAGTATATCATATCTGTCGTAATGCATTTCGATTATTGTTTATATAAGTACATTAGTTTATGTCATTTTATCAGCCTACATTGTGACCCACGACCTCTAATTGAACCATTCTAGATATTCAGGACAACTTTCGAATCTATACTTTGATAGTCCACTTAATTTTAGTTGTAACAATTTAATAAAATGGAGCATAATTCAATACAACATGACACATAACCATCGTTAGTATTAACAAGACGTCTTCGTTTTAACAAACGCTATCCATCACAATATGAAGACGAATAGTTCCTCTCCCACCGTCTTCAAATGGTGCTCCGTCTACCTCAATCAAATTTCAACTATTTACTTTAATCTTCATCCAATCCAAATTCATATGAACCCACTTGCTTGGCAAATGGTCTAACCAAACACATCTAAGTAAATATGTACTTCACAAAATGGCTAACTAAACAAAGTGAAACACTGCTCCAAGTTACACAAGTTAATAATTACATAGTACCATTTGCTAACTAATACACAAAGTACACTTCCCAATGCTTTATGATAGTACTCTTAAAACTGATTGCAAAAGTGACTACCTACCAAGTCATGCCTATCTTCTATGAATAAAAGAGTTAGCCTTATACTACACTCCATCCTTATGACCGAATAAACTACTACTTAAAATACTACCATCTTTCTAACTTCTCTCATGGGTTATAATATTTGGAGAAGTATCCTAATACCTTCAAGTATGTCATATTTATTTAAAATATATTTAGCCTTTCTCTGTATATTGCATCATTAACAGATTTATTTGTGTATTCTATTTTGCCTAATGTCCATGTCATTATCAGCTCTATATTAATTTATTTCATGCTTTCATAGAATTTTTAAAGTATATGTAGTATAACACAAAGGGTGTAGTGATTCTTTCTGAATTAACTGATCAAGTTTATGTAATGTATGTAGTATGTTGTTATCAGCTAAATATTTTATGTATTCTTTCTGGATTAACTGATCTAACCTTAAGACTCACTTAATAAAATCTGTGGTTTATAATATAGAAGTGTATAGAAGAAATACACAGAGTATACTTCAAATTGTTGTTTATTTGTTTGATTTTTGAAAGTTATTCTTGTTTTTAGGTTTATGATTGTCGAGAATGTAACTTATCTCGTATGATTTTGTGTTCTTATTTTTTCCTGGTTAGTGGTGTTGGTATATGTAATATATATAAACTGTTTTAGCATTAGCATCATGTACTGAGTTAGGTTTTCCTTACTTTTGCTACATGCACTCTGTGTATCGTTTAATCACTTTGAATTGGGTTATTAAACTTCTGTGGTCTAAAGTTGTTGCGTTTAATTGCTCGATGGTTGTCTTGGAGTGGTATCTAGAATAATATTCTTACTATTTCTAATTTCAAGCTATAGAGTAATATATTTTTTATTATCTCCTTTAATATAGAAGCACTCTGCTTATATAACATGTGTTTGGGCACAAAACATGATGAAGCCTCGCAGTGTTTACCTAGATGAACTAAACAGCACCAGTAAGAACTACAAGGTCAAGGTGAGAGTTATTGAAAAGCGCCGTCCAAAAACATCTCCTAATAAGGTGCCATACCAAGGCTTATTGCTCCAGGATGATAAGGCAAGGCCATTGTTCCTACAAAAGTTACATCAACTTACAGCTTATATTTGCATTATTTAGCATCCAACAAATTATTTAGCTGTGTTATTTCAATTTATTATTCCATCTCAAAACCCTTTAATTCTTTCTCTGCATACTATAAATCAGCTAAAGCACTGTTTTTTACATTTAGTATTTCTTACTGTAAATTTCTTATTCTGATAAATCATGCCCGAATTCGCGTACATGTTTAACACTTATGAGCTACTGTTATTGTTTTGAGTTCTGCAACCTATACTTTTAAGCGTGTACAATTAATAATCTTTTTTCCACAAATCAACTGTTTAGAGTACACTGTTAAAGCAAAGGCATTATCATCATACAAAATCCTTGCTCTCGTTGGAATTTAATGTCATTACTTGATTGATATGTGCAGTAATCACAATTAACAGCCAAAATAAAAGTTCGGCGACAAACTTTTACGTATCATATTTTCATATATAGTTGGGCTATTCATCTTCGCAATCTCTGGATTTGAAATTGGCATGAGAGAACTGGCTGCTGTTGAACAATTTACTCGTTCAGCTAACTTTGTCTCCTTTGAACTCCTTTGACCAATTACATTTGTTCGTTCACTGTATGCGACAATTTTATTGTTTTCATAACATAGTCACATTCATACTTTATTGATATATTTCACATGTATTGTTACATGCCTGATAGAGCAATTATTGTTATAGGGCACTAAGATGCGCGGAGCTCTGTTTGCTGATCAATTGGATATGTATGAAGATGCGATCAAGCACAACAAAGTCTATGAAATAAACAATGCTTCTATTAGTCCTCTTAAGCCAGAATGGGACGAATCCTGCAGATCTTGATTACCAAATGACCTTTGGACGTCGAACCATCGTAATGCCAGTTGATATCAACGACGATTGGGACACCATCAGTTACCGTCCAATCTCTCAGTTATCTAGGGCAGCAGACTATGCTGAGATGTTTGGTACATCTCCTGTCCAAAAATAACTCGTATCACCTCAATATACAGTGTTGTATAATGTTTAGCCTAAATTAAAATACCAACATCATTCATGTATGTCACAGATATAGTGGGCATAGTTCTCTTTGTTGAAGAACATCCGCGAAAGATCACCACAATCAAGAGCCAAGAATCCACTGTTCGTGAACTTCTCCTGATTGACCACAGGTAATTACTTACACTCTATTATATTAACTTTTTATTCTGCATAAAATGTCTGTGTTGGAGATACTAATGCTACGTACGATGATTCTTCTATCACAGCACACCACAGCCACTATCAGTCTCAGTCTGGGATGAACTAGCAGATGATGACTGCACTATGTTGATGCCTGTTCTTGGAAAGTTCAGAACTGTAAGGCTAAATGCGCTTAGGGTGTCGAATCACAAGGGTCATGCTCATTCAATATCTCTTGCATTTGTTTGGATAACACTCCAAACTAATAGCTAATACTTCGTGTGCCCCTCTGATACAGCTTTCTCCATGACAACATCTACTTCAACTGTCATCATACATTCACATGTTGGCTAAAAAGCTGAAGCGTTGGCAACCTGGTAATATACACGTTTGGCGATTCTAATTCAAACAATGCGATCAACGTAATTATACTACCATTGCCACCGCTAATACTGTTTAATTGTACAGGATGGCCAGCCACCAAACATCATTGACTAGGGTTGTTAATGAGACGAGACAGCTCGTGAGAAACTCGAGATCGGCTCGGTCAAAGCTCTGCTCGTGTGAGCTCGGCTCGGGCTCGGCTCGAGAGCTTAATGAGTCAAGCCGAGCAAACGATGGCTCGGCTTGAAAAGCTCGCGAGCGGCTCGAACTTGTGCGATTAGATAATATATTGCTCATATTTTATAAAAATATTTTATCATAATTATATCTTTGTATCACACATATCAAATGTCTCATTGATTTCCCAAATATTTTTTTATATAACCTTCGTGCATTGTTATTGAAAATATCGGAAGAAAAAAAAAATAAAAAAGTAACAATAATATATAGGCTCGATTTGAGCTCGAGTTTAGCTCGAGCTCGCATTAAGCTCGCAAGCTTGATAACGAGCACATTTTTTTCAAGATCGGGTAAGCTCGAGATCGGTTCGAGCTCGGGTTTTGATTCTTGAGTACAAGTCGAGCAAGGCCAAGCTCGGGCTCGGGCTCGGATCAGCTCGTTAACACCCCTATCATTGACACAGCTACAGTCTCGTATTTTTCACGTGAGACTACCCATGCCACTAGAAAGGATCTCAATAATTTCCGCCCTCCGATCCCAAAAGGTACAAATCACGCAATTAGGTGCATTATAATATCACTCTTATACAATTATGCACTTACGCAACCATCTCGTACTACACATAGGCAAAATCAACATTGCAAGATGAAAAACACTGGTTAGAAGTCACTATTCCATCTACAATACAACAATTTACATTTAAATCTATTTAGTGCCCATTTAACTGGAATTACACACTTAGAAAACAGATTCATAAGCTTAAATTATCACAAGATCACGTTCAACTGCCACATATCAGATGGAACTGGGACTTTGTCAATGACTGCATTCACAACAACAACTGAGAAACTATTCAAAATGTCAGCAGCTGATATATTCCACATGAAACACTCTGTAAGTTTATCAACCTACAACTTTACCTAACAAACCAATATCTGAATATTGACATATGTTAAATTACTTTACAGGATGATGATCATGCTTTCTCAGCACTGCAAGAGTTGCTTCGACTCATACCTTTCAGAGTTCAAGTTAGCCCTGCTACATCACTCTCGATGAACAACCTCTTGCAGTGGGTAGTGAAGCAAGTAGTTATTCGTGGTGAAGATGCTGATATTGGACAAACTGAATCATCTGCTCAGGGGGTTGCTCCGCCTTCACAAGTCGCAGACAACCCGCATGAATGCCAAGTTGTAGTAGATGAGCCTATTGTTACTTCTGAAGACAATGACACTACTGCCCCTGTAGAAAGTGCAACTATAGTTGCGTCTGAACAACTCACAGCCCATGATGCCTGTCCAAATGTAACAGATATTGCGGGAGATAAGCTAGTAGAAGATGCTTCTACTGAATCAGCTAAACCAGGACTTCCGAAGAAGAAGGCTAAGACTGTCAAGAAGGGGTCTGCACCTGCCGCTCCTCCGTAGACCAAACAAGGCATACGCTCTACAGTAACAAAGAAGTTCATGGTGCTAACTGGCATGTTCTTATAATATTTTGGCATGCTAAATCTATTTCTGCACAATTCCATGGACTGCCATCCCGTATTATGCTCAATACATGTTGTATTTTGCGATGTTGCTGACTTTTGTCTGTAATTTAAACTCCGAAGCAGTATAAACACCATAACTATGAGCATTCGATGTTGAATTAGGTACTATTATTGACTACTACTATTTAAGTTCCTTTGTTTTTCAGCCTAATCACGTATGATACCATAAATTAGATCAGCTGAAACGCTTGATAACTACTTTGGCCCGACAAAATATATTCAAAATCATCATAAGCCATCCTTGGGCCTCCGCGCGCAACGCGCACGGTGGAACAACTAATAATTAAAAAAAACTCTTCTTCAATGTCCTTACAATGGTACTCCAAGAGTCACAATTCTCACAAAACAAAACAATTGCAACAGCTAGTACAGGGCAATAGTCCACCCAACGGTACAAAATCCAACTGTTACGGGCCACAACACGGGCCGTGTCGTGCCTGGTCCATTCTCGGTCTGTGCTCGCGTCCGTCGTGCCTGGGCACGAGATTTCCATATATTTCACGTCGCAGCCCGACCAATAATGAACGGTCGTGCATGGGTCGTGCCTCCTCGAAAACCCCACCGTGCCGGTCTCGTGTCGTGCTCGTGCCGCCCACCTTGGCACGACTCGGATTGCCTTATCTACTCCCACCACTAAGGGTGGTCAAATGGGAAAGCTCGAGCCAGGTGAGTCAGGGGTTGGGTCATGTCGGAGAAGGTCAGTCCAGAACGAGCCGTGGCAAGGTCCGGGCTGGTTTGGTCCTGGTAGGGGTAGACCTGAAACCGGCTCGGGGCGGATTGGGGACGAATGCGGCGGGCTTTGGGTCGCTATATTAGGCGGGTTGGGTCGGGCTATGTACGGGCCAACCGGTCCGGGTGAAAAGTGTTCAGACTCGGGGGACGGTTACGGGCCCGACCCTTATCTTTAATCAGCCTACCCATCACCAGACCTCACACTTGCACAAGGCCCACGATCGTTGCTCATAATGAAGCACTTCGCCAAGTTTATAGCAAATCTTAGTTCATCGTTATTACTACCCATTTTTGTCTTTCGCCGTTATTTATGTTTACAGTTTAGTCTCTTTTAAGATTATAAACCTTTGAGTCCTTAAGTCCTTATATATGAGCCATTTGGTGGTTGACATTAACACCAAAAAGCAAACAAAACTATTAAAATATATGGTAGCTTCTCATAGACTTCTGCATGCAAGTACTCCATCAGTCATAATAGACGTGCACTCTATCCTCATTTCATATCATCATTATTCAAAATTATTCATCCTTTTCATGGCGCTTTTACTCCCGAACAGATTTATCCAAGATAACATTCTTTTAGCTCATGAGATTTTTAACTCATTTAAGCGTAAAAGTGGTCATGGTGGATGGATAGCTATTAAGATTGACATGGAGAAAGCTTATGACCGTTTAGAATGGAATTATATTGAGGAAACTTTTTCTCAATTTGGTTTTAGCTCTACTTGGACTAATTGGATTATGGAATGTATTAAATCTGTGTCTTATTCTGTCATAGTGAATGGATCACCAGTTGATGTTTTCCTTCCTAGCAGAGGAATTCGTCAAGGTGATCCTTTATCTCCGTATATTTTTATCATTTGTGCTGAATTACTTGCTCGCACTCTTCAGTCTAAGAGCGAGGACCATAAGAGTGG
>JAOWBH010149008.1:0-12377 GCA_028566215.1 Silene coronaria | reverse complement strand
CAGTGATCCCAGTCACTTCTTTATCTAAATCCTGATGCCACTCACAAACAACATCTCGTAAAGAAAAAGGAAACAAGACCGCCTTTACTTGGTCTTGCTTAACACCAGGTGCAAGGGGGATCGAACAGCAGTAATCCGTAAAGATCTCCATATGTTTTCCGGGATCCTCATTAGCAGCACCTCCGAATGTATTCCGCTCCACCAAACTGACGTAGGAAGGGCGAATATCAAATGAATTGGTAGTAGCAGTAGGGAGCTTAAATCCCATAGGAATGAAATCAACTGTAGGCTCGGAATGAGTAGATAATTTCGGCATTATTGGTGGATTAGCAACAACTGTAGCAGAAACTTCAGCAAGATATTCCTCGTAGGCCGAATCAAGTGTACTCAAGTTTTTGGCTTGATGAATTTCCCTCCAAAAGCTTCGTCTAGCACGAAGGATCTTCTCAGGTTCAGGATCAAATGGTAATAATTCAGACCTGTGAGACCTGGACATAAACAAAACTAAGAAAGAAAAATCGTAAGAATAGTCTCAGGGAACAAAATTTCCCTGAGACAAAAGATAAACTAATACAAAGTCGCCGTCTCCCCGGCAATGACGCTAAAATTTGACAGGCTAATCGTATACCTACCAAAAATAAACCAACTGGCCTAAACTAATGCAGTAAAGAAGTCGGGATCGTATCCACAAGGAGATTAAAATGAGTTATACTTGCTAAATCTAAGTCTGTCTAGGGAACTAAACGGGTTTGTTTTGATTGGTTACTAAACTAAGAGCAGTGAAGGAAGAGAAACAAAGATTAAGAGAATAAGTCTAATAAGTAATAAGAGAAACAGCTAGGATGTCGGTTCACTATGGTCTAATAACAACAAGGGTAAGATTAATAGATCGGTCAAATTACGGTCTGAAGGATAACGAACAGGTCCTCTCGGTCCACTATTTACCCTAAAATATTACTAATTCGCTCTCGCTCCAACTAGCAAATTCCAATGTTCGTAACAGATCCTACCCCTTCCAATCTCTCTATTTACGTCAGAGTTTACAAGTTTAATCAATCAATTGTCACTTAATCAATCAACAAACATTAAATGCTACGATTAACAATTCAGAACAGCAATTATTCCAGATCTAACAACCTAATTAATAACCATTATTCAACCGTGGCTCCCCTAATCCTAGCACAAAGGAATTAGCTACGCATAACGGAATTAACTAAATTAATTTTAATAAAGATGAATAAACTAAACATGATGAGAAGATGCAAATAACTAATAAGCATAAATAATAAGCAAAGAAGAGAAAACAAAAGGAAAGCACTAAAAGAGAATCAAAGAAGAACAAGGTTTAATTGATTAACGAATGAAATAAAAGATTACAAAGTTCAGATTCGAAAAGAGTAGCCAAGAGCAATGTATGAAGAAGAGAAAAGTTACGGTATAATGAATAATAGATAACCTAGTTATGTTTGCAACCCCTTTTATACGTCTTTTCCTAAAATAAAACCAAGTCTATTATTTTAAATTATAACTTAAAATCTTTGGCAAAATAAGAAACAAGTCGATTGACTGATTCAGTGAACAGTGATGGTCGATCGACTATCCAGCCAGTCGATCGATTTTTTTCTTTAGTCCAGCAGCTTCAACTCGTGCCAAACTTCACTCCAATCCATCCTCGCGCGTACCGAAGCATTGACTTTCAGCTCCGCTTCAACAATCAATAGAAACACTACTCCGAAAACCGGTTTTGGCTCAAATCCGATCAAACGGATCAAATATCTGCATAAGATAAATAACAATCCAAAGTAGCCTATTCTCGGGCAAATAGTAGCTTACACTACTCAAAATGGAATAGAAATACGTGCGAAATGATATAATAATCATATAAATAAAGCACGCATCATTGATAGATCCTTCTAGCTTGGAAAATGAATTATTGATGGTAACAGAAAGCATGAGCATTCAACTTTGGATGGCATCATCCTCTTCGAGCATGTTGATCCCCTCATCATCAAGAGAAGTGAGGAGATGGGAACAATTGGATGGATTTGGGTCTTGTCTAACGATAGCGGACCCAAGGGGGTCAATCATCCTGGTTTGATCAATAGGAGGTGGTAATGGTATCTCACCACTCTCGATCATATCTTATATAATATGCTTTAGACAAAAAGTATTCCTCTGTATCATGGCCTCTACCTTGCTGGTATTGACAATATGATAAGCCCTTCTAGAGGTTTACCTGTTTCTCTAGAGGTGGATCCGGAGTCGGATTTATTGGGTGTAGCTTGCCTTTGACAGATAGTCTTTTCAAAGTTTCGGCATAAGTCATGCCTAAACCATATAATACCCTTTGGTGTTTTCCGGGTTTCCTTTCAGTTGTGCTTGATTTCTTAGAACAACGAGTATTGTAAGAGCTAGGCTTTGGACGGCCTAGGCTAGCGGCTTTTGGTGGTGTGTTCTTTTTCACCGTCCCATTTTCTAGAGTGAGGATGCGAATGCTCAAATTTTCAACAATAGCTTGAAGTTGTAGATTCATGGCATAAACTTCTTGGAGGACACGGTGGTGGTGGCTTGAGATGCTTCGTGAATTTGTTGATGATCAACTGAACTTGCAGGATTCCTACTCGATAGAAATGACGCGCATTACAACTCGATTTGTCATGGGATCACACAAACTAAGGCAACAAACAAAGAGTACACGAATGAACACACACGAGGACAAGACACGAAAAGGACTAAATCGATGTGTTCCACAAGGTGCGCGCGTGTATAGCACTCGAGTGGTGTGTGTGATGCTTGATAGAGCGACGATAAGTTGTAAGACTTTTGAAATGTGTTGCCTAAATGGTCATTGTGTTTGACCTTACGGGGTGTGATTCGAGGTGATTAGACTTGGGAGTTCAAGATGACGGTGTAACACCTATGAACTCGACTCGGATTTTGATTACCCGAAATGTAAAGGAAGACGGGCTTATAACCCGACAGAGTTTTGACTCGAATTTAATCTAATTGATTTTGAACTAAATAGAGCCCATTTATTTTACAAGTTGTACATTTTGAAAATTGGTTTTTATTTTTAAAAGAAACGTTTTTTTTTTATTTTACGTTTAAAATTTTTGAAAATTTTCTTCTTTTGTTTTTATTTTTCGTTTTTTTTAACTTGAAATTTTGATTTATTTTTTTTGAAAATTTGAAATGGATTTGTATTTCCATAAATTTTGACATTATTTTGTTTACAAAGGGTGATAAAAATTAGACTCAAAAATCACATAGCATGTATACATACGAACAAGAATTATAACGGTATGCAAAGTTCTAGTAATGGATTTTGGTTTATAAGGGTGGTTGCTACACCAAGCAATTAAACTCGGTCTATGGAGAGGTTCGAACGAAACATGAGTAAGGTTTACTCCTTGTTCCATTCTCGCGAGTAGTAAAAGCTCTTGATACAAACATGGGTAAGTATCGTGGTGTGGTTGACATCAATCGCTATCCATCAACTAGGAACAAATAGGAAATTGCACCATTGTGACGAGACAATTGGTCGAATAAAGTGGGTTTAAGAGCCTAGGAAGGCTAGATAAAATGATCTAGGAAGATCGAGTAATGAGAACCAACAATTGTCTTGTATTAACCATTTTCCCAACCTTGTTCAAGTTTCACCACGGGTCATGTTAGACTAAGTCTAACGTATTTTCCCTAGCGGAGTCGCCAAACCGTGGACCAAGCCACCCGCACCGCGCGCACCCGCGCGTTGGAATATGTTAAAGCGGCGGCACTTATCCCCACGGAACCTTGCGAACAAAGCACGTCATGGGTTGTAACCGGTTTAAAAGGCTTTGAAACCGGTTAAAGGTTGAATAAGCCTGCATTTGTGGAGTCGCCACCAATTTTTGTGGACAATTGGAACCGTTCGAATACTTTATGCCATGTCAAGACACAAAGTAATGACATGAACACCAAGAACTCATCACCCTTAGCATATTATGTCTAGAATGACTCTCGTAAGTCCGCGAACACGGATGTTCACAGAAATTCCAAGTAAGGAGTTAGGGTACATGTTAGGAAGCTCTTTAATCGAACACATAACCCCGCCCGCCTCGATAGCGGCCTCTACTAATGATTGAGAATGTCATTAACACCTTGATGTATTGTTGGTTAAATGCATGCAATGCAACATCCAATAGATTAACATATGAAAGTATCTAACTAGGTTGGTGAATTTAACAAGTAGGAATTAAAGGTCGAAGTAAATAATTTACATTCTTTGCATGTGACAAATAAACAATACAAAATATAATACAAAAAGAATAAATAAATAAATTACAAATGAACAAAATCGAGTTCATGTCACAATGATGAAAAAAGAGGTTATAAAAGAATGAAAGAAAAGAATAATAAAATAAAATAAAATATGGAAATAAATAAGGAAATAAATAAATAAGAAAATAAATAAATAAGAAAATAAATAAATAAGGAAACAAATGAAATATGGAGACAATTGAAGTTAGGAAATAAATCAAATAAGAAAATAAAATAAAATATCTCGAAATCTTAACAACTATGTGATAGTAGATGATATTAGACGATTGTATAGAAATAATATGAATTGAATCAGGCGAACAGAGTTCAGGGTCAGAAGCCAACCCAGAATAGGCGCAGCAGATCGTGCTCCCTCTGGAAGAGGCGCGTCACCTGTTGCGTCCGTTCTAGGGTTGGGTTCTGACTGTGAAAGTCAGAATCGCAAACCGTTAATGTTTGTTGGTGATTTAATCGATTATTTACGCTTCTACAACTCAAAGTGAGTTATTTAATCATGTTCTAAGATTCATGAATAATTATAAAACTTCAAAGACGGATTTAATATCGGGTTTAAAGGACAAAAGCGATTATGAACTCGAAATACACAAATTACAAGCTAAAATTAACTAATAAGATCGAACTAAAGACTAAATGTCAGATTAGATGATTAAAACAAGGTATAAAACTGTACAATAGTCGAATTTTGAGAGGTTCAATATTGGAAATCGACTATCTTAAACCCGGAATTGATTTATTGACAAAAACCGATTAATATCGACTATTAATGATTTAGGTCGGATGGGATTTGGAAAAAATAATTTATAAACATAAATTTAAGAAAAATAAAGAAAATAAAGAAAATAAAGAAAGAAGTTGAAGAAAAGAAAAGGAAGAACGAAGAAAGAAGAAACCCGAGGAAGAAGAAGAAGAAGAGCAGGTGCTGAGAGCAGCCTCTAGAAAAGGCATAACAAGTGCTGCCAACTTTCCAAGAGGCGCATCAGTGCCTGCGATTCTTCCCTATGTCGAATCGCTGCTGACTTTGTAAAAAAGGTTTTATAAGATTGTTTTAATGAAATAAAAACGGGTTTTGTGCATCCTTATGACATAAATTCGTACAAAATAATACAAACAACAAATTATAAGAATAAAATTGGGATTTACACCCTCAGACTTACATGTTAACGAAGCGCGATTTCACTGAAACGTCAATTTAGTGGTAACTCGACTCGATTAATGTATATGATGATGCCTTTGAATTAACAAAGAAAAATAAGTTGTTAAAGTGTCGTTGTTTAAGTCGGCGTGTAGTGATCAAATTGGTCGCTCATGCAAATCGTGACGGGTACTCGAAAGGATTCGAGCTAACATGGTTGAATAGATCAAGCACGTTGTTGTCGGTAGCAAGAACACGTGGTCTAGAATAAAAAGAGAGAAGAGAAGGGGTGGACACTCGTGTGAAAAATACGAGGTATGAAGACCTCTATTTATACTAATCATAAGGTAGGGTTTTGGAAAGACGGAACAAATGAGAAACACCCTGGGAAGAGGCACATCACTTACTGCGGCTCTTCCAAGAGGTGCAACCACTGCTGCGTCATCTCTTGGGTTTCCTATGCAGTTTTCGTATTTTATGCATAACTTTCTCTACAAGACTCGAAATTAGGTGATATATGTGGCGTTGGAAAGCTAAAAGAAAGATCTATAACATCCCTACAAGTAGCCCTGGCCAAAAAAATGGTTATCATGTTGTAAAATGGGTCCAAAGGTCGAGTTGGTTTATTTACCTAAAATGAAATGCACATTTTGACTCTGCACTCCGAATTGACTCTAATTACTGTCAAAACGATCGTATCGGCACATAGATGATGACCAAGGGTTTGACATGAGTATTTGAGCTATCACTAGACAACGATTTTATGTCATAAAATCGCAATGTATGTTAAACATGCGGTCCAATCATCACTGGGTGTTTTGCGGGAGGTGCAGAAACGAGGTGTCTACAGCGGGTTAAACCGGCCACTAGGAGGGCAAAATGATGGACGAACCTGAGAATTTCTCCAACAGAAGTTAGGATCAGCTTTCCAACCTTTATTATACGTATTGGAGTATGGATCCCACTTCTTGTTGTTTGGAATAATCTCCCAAATACCCTTCACCTCTTCAGGTTCACTTTCTTGTATGTAAGGGCACAATTCGCTAGGATGACCCTTAATAGGGCATATACCACAAACAGTAGCCATTTGTCTCCCAGATAACATATCACGAAGAGTGTTTTTTTGGTGTTGACCAAGAGTATCCTCTACCGACAGTTGGGGCAATCTTCTTTGGGAACTGAACGCAATTTAACAGGTAGACCCCTCCCAAGTTTGGCATTTTCATTCGCAAGAGTCAGGAATCAAACCCTTGACCACTTGTTTATGAGATGAAAGCCCTTACCACTCACACCAGCCAACTTTGGTACATATCACAAAGAGTGGAAGCAATGCTATCAACCTTTTCCTACAAGCCAGGACTAACACCCATAGCACTCACCCCTCTTCTAGAGGGTTTCCTGTTATATTGTCTAAAGCTCTCGGATAGCTTCCTAATGATTCCTTATACCTCAGATGGATTTGTTAATGGCTTTCTTTAAGTGGGCTGATCGAGATGGGGGAAAGTACCTCTCCAAGAATGCCTTCTTCATATCTAGCCAAGTAGTGATACTTGCTGGAGGTAGAGAGTATAACCAATCTCTTGCATTTCCCCTCAAGGAGAAAGGAAAAGCACTCAAATACAATTGCTCATCTATGACGGCTATTGGCTTTATACTGGAGCAAACAATATGAAAATCTGAAAGATGCTTATTTGGATCTTCATTACTCGTCCCACTAAAACTCAGTAAATTATGTATCAACCACGATTTCAATTCAAAAGTAGCTCCATCATCCAATGCTGGGAAAGTGATGCACAATGGTTGAACAACAAGATCTGGAGAAGTGAGCTCCTTCAATGTGCGAGTTTCTTTATCCATATTCTCAGTAGTATTAGAAATTTTCAAAGTATCTGAATCAAAATGTGTATCTTCCCCGGAATCTAGGTGCTCGAAACAAATAATAAACCCTCTTTGATTTGCCTTAACCTGAAAAGTGTACGTTCAATCTCTGAGTTTTAAGGCTCAAGTGAGTGGTTAGCAGAACGAGTATTATATGCACGCATAAACTAAAGAACAAATAAATTCTACACTAAATAAACACACAAATTAACAAATGCCTTCCCCGGCAACATCGCCAAAATTTGGTGAGCCGAAATCGTATGCTCCCAAAGATAATTTTTATCCACTTATAACCTTCAACTAAAACAATAGTATATGGGAAATAAGGGTCAATCCACAGAGAAAGCGTAGTAATCTATGCGAATTATAATGTATAAATTAAGTAACTAACACGGGGTGTAATTGAATGATTGAGTTTACTCAACTAGAAATTAAGCAAGCAAACGAATGAATAATGTGATTACGAATTCAAATGGTTTAAACGGTCTTAGGTATGAATTTCCACAAACTGATTATCAAACCGATCGTAGGCTAACAACTTCCAATTGACTTTTGAGCAAACTATCGTGGGAATGAATTCCCAAGTCCTTTGTAAATATTATTTGACTCGAACCGCGATAATCAAATAACCTAATTATTAAACAACCTAATACATGCGATTAAGTTTAATTCAATAACAACTTTAACAAATAAGGAACGATAGTAGTGTCAACCAATAAAACACGCGATTATTAGTTCGAATCACAAGTTAATTCTCTCTTTAACCTAGATATGATGAAACACATCTAATACAGAGGATAAAGATTCTCACTTTATCTAGCGAGGTTGAACAATTACGGATTCATTCACTAGAATAACAATAGATTGATAATTGTAAAGATTAATTAGCTACTTTAATCTAAACATTCAACAATCATAAAATTAAGCATAAAGAATTAACAATACTCAAGAGAAAAGAGAAAGATGAATAATAGTCTCACAATTTGAATAAATCAGATGCTTCAAATCTTAATCTGAGATGAAGGAATTAGTTGCTCATGTCTTTCTTGCTAACAAAATAATTAGTGTTCTTGTTTTTTTCTTGTTAATGAATAATACCTAATAATAATGAATGATAAAAGTCTTGCTAAAGATAATAATAATAAAACTGAATATTGGAAACCAACAATTTCGCGGCCGAAACTGGCCCTCGTGCGTCTGGGCGACCCGCGGATGGTACCCGCGACCCGCGGAAGTTTCTGGCCAAAACTGCTCATTGTATTGCTTCTTTCGTTGACTTCCTTGTTTTGAATTCTTGCATCTTGTAGACTTTTGGGCTACAAATAACAGCCATATGATATTGTTCAATGCTTCCTAGCCCAAAGTTGACAACAACATCAACCCAAAATAAATACTTCAACTCATTCAACCCATAATTCAACTCAATTACACCCAATCAAGATTTAATACCATTATCACTCCAAACTCCATATATTGAACCAATAATCATCATAAATCGACACCCCAACATCGTACAAAATACGAGACATCAAATTTCCCCACGCTTAGACCTTTGCTCGTCCCGAGCAAAACTCAGAAACCTAAACAATACCCTTACCTAAGGTCTTACAAGATAAACATTGGAGAATTCCGATCAACAACTACCACATAACAACTCTCACTCGCCCTCCCTGTATCATCCCTCAAGAATAATGACAAATTTGAATTCAACAAAACTTCCAAACCAACAAAACATACTCGCAAATGTTACCAACAATCTCACCTTGCAAATGTACGTGTCTACGCCCCTTATCTCTCCATCCTAGGCAAGATTCTCATGGCCACAAAAATGATCATGTTAACAACCAACCAAACATGTCTCAACAAAACAATAACCATATGCCATGCAAAAATTCCCTAGACGCCTCTACTCCTTGAAATAACATACTACCAAGTACCAACAACCGCATAAGCAAGGTGCAACTAAAAACCACGCACCGCGGTTCTCCTCACCTTAGCCACTAGTCCTACCCGACCGGCCTTCTTTATCACCCTTCTTATGACGCCACACCAAAACATGAGAAAAGCAAAGTAGTGTTTGATTGATTTTTTTTTCCTGTGTCCCTCATTTTGCCTAGAGCGCCCGCCCTTGCGGGTTTTCACTCTAGCTATTACCTCACACTAACTCTCGTGGCACGCATCTCGATTCTTCATTTTACCCGGAGCGCCCTTTCGGGTTTTCACTCCGTCCTCGGCCACTTTCCCATTTTTTGCCTAGGCGCCCTTTCGGGTTTTCACCTAGCCGAGTACTTTTTTTTTTCTTTTTTTTCATTTTTTTTTTAAATTTCTTTTTCAGAAAAATTAATGCATAAAAATACAATTGACGGCATAAAAATATGTACAAAAGTGCATATACCCCTCCCCATGCTTGAACCAAACATTGTCCCCAATGTTAAGCGGGAATATAAAGAAAAGGAAGGGAAAATACCACTTACTAGGAAGAACGGGAACGGGACCCGGAGCAAGAACTACGGGTTTGGCGGGATCTAGCACAATCCCCTCTAGCAAGCCAACGCTGAGCCAACTCCGCATACAATTCCTCCGAAGGGGGTGTATAGGACCCCGGATAAACGGTCTGTAAAAGGTCACCCACAGCCTGTAGAAGAGCCAAAGACTCCCTGTTCTGATCATGAACGGCCTCTATCTCATCCCGCAACTCCTCTAACTCAAGCTCTACTCGGCTTCTCCAAGCTACATCACCAATAGCTTCTCCACCACTAGTGCGTTACAATCTCCCTACCACCCTCAACGGCATTCTGAACAGGAGCACGAAGAACCAAAAGCTCTTCAGGATCGGGAGGAATGTATAAATCCCTATTATGCGGGCCTATCGGAACCACCACCCCCGCTGGTCTTGGTAATCGCAGGTACGGTGTCTTGTGGACCGTGCCCATCACCAAGGCATAAGCTAACTCTTCACAATCAATGCGACCTATCATCTTCATATTCCGACACATAGATTCAATGTCCAGACAAGGGTATCCACGCACTTCATTTCGGGGATCCAACTCATATCCCAAATGAGTAGCAATCAATGTCACCATGCCTCCCATAGCAATCTTACCAGTTGTCACCTTCCGAATAGCAATACATGTTTCAACAAACTCACGCACCCAATCTGGCCGACCCACTCCTTCTGGCCCCATACCCCACAACATGTCAATCTCACTCCGATTTATATTGGTAGGTTCCCCTTGGCACAAAAATGTCATGGCAAGAACACGATGAATGAAACGGAATGCTGGGTGCGGAATCCTAGAACTTTTCTGAGTATGACCATCGCTACGTTGATGAGTAAGCGCATACCAAAATTCATTAGTTTCAGCCCAAGAATGTGTACCAACCCAACTCTCAGTGACATCTCTCGGGGCAACACCAAAAATCTCCCTCAAAACAGGATAGGACAATACGGTCTCCTTGTTCATCAACTGAAACCTAATGCTCGGTGGGTTACTATCTGGCACTTGTTCAACGGTAGACAAAAATTCCAACGTCAATCTCCTATATGTCTTAGCCCTCTTATCCAGAAACTCGCTCAACCTAGCCCGACTCAACAATGACTCCACTGCGTCAAGGACACCCAATTGATCTATAGCCTCCTTGTCAAAAAAATTGGTCACTCTTATGGTTCTATTGGGAAAGATAAGGTGTCGCCAACGTTTCTGCTGAGCCTCTGTAAAATTACACCCCATATAGTCCACATCGAGACAGTCAGTACTAGGGCGTGATTTTTTTGTGGTGGATTTTGGGGTAGTTTTTGTAGCTTTTCTTGGTGGATTTTTTCGTTTTGGTGCCATCTCACAACAGCTATCAACAACACAGCAACCTCAAACACACAAACCAACCTCACTGCACCAAACTCTCAACAATTCAACAACAATTCAGTAGTTCCAACAATATTGTCTCAATTCCTCAACCCAAATCCACCACACAGCCTCCAATTCAATTCAGTAATAAACCGCGACAGACGACCAAAATCAAGTATAAGAACTCACAATAGCTCTCCTTTGCAGAATGAAAAAAACCGAATTAATGCAGGACAGAAAGTAAAATAGAACAGTGATAATTACTTATAATCCGAGCAAAAGAGCGACTTATGCGAGACGGGTACAGGTCGCCAGACTACGGCTGCTATAGTATGGAAATCGAAACAATAATATTCGATTTCACGAACCGAAAACCCGGAAATTTACACCAATTTCAGCAATAATTAGACGAATTCGTGGAAGAGCAGTGAACGGAATTGATTTATTAAACGAATTGCCTTGATTGTCGAAATTCCAGAAATTAGGGTTAGAAAAAACCCAAAATTTCGTACCAATTTCAGCAGTAAGATGGACGAAATCTTGTAAAAGCAATGAACAAAATCATGAAATAACAGTTTTCAATTCCATAATTTAGGGTTAGAAACCCCCAAAATACGAAAATCTGTCTGAGAACGCGCGAAATCGAAAACAACAATGGATGGTTTCAATCAAACACAATTTGTGAGGGAATTTCGTGGAATTAGAGCAGCAATTTGAAGAGGAATTTGAGGGACTTATGGGTGACTGAGGGAGTGAAGTGTGAATGATAAAGTTCTTAAGAAATAAAGGGAAGAGTCGAAGAAATAGGTAGTTCAAACCTGTATGAGACGCTCGACAGTGATGTACTCCACTCGAACTTGTGTCGCACATGTGTCACGTATGGGGTGAACCTTGAACGCGCATAGAATGCATGTTGGACGCGCATCTAGTGAACCACACACGCGAATTTGCTGCTGGATTGTGCTTCTGTTGTGCCTTATGTTCGAGCGTATTGCACGACATATGCGCACACCATGTCACGCAAATCAAGACTTCCCAGTCTTATGTTCAAGCTTTTTTTTTTCGACTGCATTTCCCAACATCGCTTCACTCCTCTTTGAAAAATCATTCGAACTCCCTAGTAAATATAATGAACCGTCAAAAATAAACAATAACAATTAAATTAAAATAAATAATAAACTCAAAAACACTAACATTATTAT
>JAOWBH010148997.1:0-12378 GCA_028566215.1 Silene coronaria | reverse complement strand
AAATTGAGGATGCGGGTGCCCCTATAGCACCTCTGTCCATTGCTGAAAATTTTACAAGTAATGTTTCATCGTAAAATAAACTTGCCTGCAGCTCTTGAAGCAGATACCCGCATGAATTTTCGAGAAGTGTTGAGCTTCTGACAGTAATCGGAGACTGAAACGACCCCATTTTATTTTACTGAGATGGTGATCAATGGAGCTCAACCAGGAACTTTTATACTGTCGGTACTAGAAAATGGAGGCAAAATTAAGGGGTGAGTGTTATCTTTCTCTACAGTGCAGGTTTCATTTTCTTGATGGTATGGTTTAAGCTGTGAGTGTTTTTTTTTCGCTTAAAAGTAAAGGTTGAGTTGTAGTAGGTGTAACGGAAGCTTTTTGTTCAAGGGTGGTTCAAAGTTGTGCTTTCCTTTTTTTATTTTTTTCTGGTGATCGTCCAGCTGTGTCTTTCATGTTATATATAATGCTCTTACTTTATCACAAAAAATATTACCCGTGTGGCCATGACCGTATTGCCATGAATGCTTCTTAAGGGGTTAGATGTACGCAATCTTACCCTATGTTATGAAATGTGCCGAAATTGTATTGACCGACTCGACTTCGTAACATAATAAGTGCACTATTAATGAATCATTTTGCTTTAAGAAGTGGAGATAGTTAATAAACCATTTGCTTTAGTAAATTTTAGACAATTTATTGGTGTATTTGACTCTACACAAATTCACATTGAAGACAGACGCTATCCAATTGTCTTATTGTGAGAGGGACACTATTCGTCTTCAGCTTGTAACGGATAGTGTCCGTCACAAGCAAGACGCTTTGTTGACTCTACTGAAAATGGAATATAATGGTCATACATCATACTATATTCTAAAATAAATTAACTTTAATTTATGGAAATAGGGAAATATTAAAGTTGAATGTCTCTTTCTCTCAACAGCACCTGCTTTTACACGCCCAGTATTTGTTTCTTATATGTATTTGGTTTGGATGCTATGCTTTTATACAGGCATACAGGGACTTGATACTTAAGCAATGCATATAACCAAGTAAGGAATCTGCTTCAGCTACAAGCCTACAATCTTTGACCCCTGTCAGCACTTGCGCAATCAAAGGTGCTTCTTCTAGTCCCTACAATGTCTCGTTTAATCTACTGTATAACTTAAATTTAATATCATGATTTTCTAAAGTACACATTACTATACAAAAAGAATCATTAATTCTAATCCTCAAATGCTGTGAAGTCGGCTAATAATATCGTCATGTCATATGTAACTGTGGATGTCTGTTCGCGATTAACTCTCCTTGTTTTTCTTTTTGGGTATAAAGGGAGCCATAAGGCTAGGTCATAAGTACTATTACTCGTGACTTTACCGACTAGTATCAGTTAAGCTAGTTGACCAATGTTCGATTAATTCGATCAATTGTTCAATTTATCATTGGTGTTTTAGTAATAAAATGTCATATGTAAATGTGGATGTTTGTCCGCAATTAATTCTCCAAGGTTTTTTTGGGGGTAGAGGGAGCCAATAAGGCTATATGTTGCAGACCCAGGTCATAAGTACCATTACTAATGATTTTATTAGCTAGATTCAACTAAGATTAGTTGACCATTGTACGATTAATTCAATTGTTCAATTAATCGTTTGGTGTTTTTGTAATAATTGTTCGATTATGTCGGCTTAAACTAAAGGGGGAAGAATGTAGAAGCAGGTTAAGAGCAGGAGACTTTAGAGATTATATGATTTGAGTAATAGGAGAATTTAGGTAGAGATATTAAGCTAATTATGAAGTGAAAGAACATAAGCTGTTTCTATATGATTTGAGGCCCTTATTACTTTAGTCTGGATAAGTATCCTGTGTGGTGGGTGGGATCCATTTAATTATTGTTTGGCTTAAAGTAGATGTTTATTTGGATTATTTGAAACTAGTGGATGATGGAATAAATTTACAGTAATAGTATTCATAAATTTTCATCCGTGACGGACAAAAATTCGTAAAAAGATTGTGACGTGAGATAAAGAGACAAGAGAGAGAGGCAAGTGGGAGAAGGTTGTGACCGTCACAGGCAAGATGAACTGAATAGTATTAACCAGATTTTGCTTAATTAATCTAGGGCCCTTCCCCCATTTTCAGGGTCTATTGTCTAACTGAAACTCTTATTTTTTGCACGGCACATCTTATTAGTTGGTAGTGTTAGTTAATGTTATAAACTTAATATTTATAGGCTTATACCTGCCTCTAGTCTTACCATTAATAGTATACAAATGATTGAAACGAAGGAAGTATTATTCATTCTCTTTTTAGAATGCGAAACATTTTTTTCTGGGTGTAAAGGGAGTTATAAGGGCGATTTTAATGTTGACGGGTTTTGAACCCAGGTCATGAATACCACCTCTCATGACTTTACCAACTAAACTAATTGATATATGATCTGAATGCGAAACATTAGAGGTCGTATTTTCATTAGTGGTGTATTTAGGAGCTAATGTTCTACAAGTATTTGATAATTTGCATGGTTTAGTTTACATTACATCATCTGATTTAATAGTAGTATTTTCTTTTCTTTGCATCATAATAAGAATATGATATACAATCTTCTAAATCTTCTTGAATTGAACCAACAACTAACACATAACTTCATGCAAATAAACACCGATTAATAATATGTAATTGTGTTAATTAATAAGTCTCTCTTGCAACAGTTATATCCGTCACAAGCTTGTGACGGGTCAATTCAAGTACCATCCACATGTACAGATAAGACAAATATTAAAGTACTTAAGATTCCACAAATAATTTGTCTTATCTATCTCATGTGATTACTTAACTTTTCACAAACTTGTGACGGGTACGAAGTTGTCTGTCTTAATTTGGTGATTAAGTTGGGTTTGACTGTTTGAGTGCTTCTTTTCTATTCCCACCACATAATAATAATAATAATAAATAATAATTAAAGTAATATTAGTGCTTGATGATTAGTCCATGATAAGGTCGTCTCACCTATACCTAAAATTAATCAAGATACCAACCATGTCACCTTTCTATCACTATTTCTAAACACTGTTACTACTTACTACTATTAGCTTTGTTGTTTTGTGATTTGTATATCATTAAGACAAGGGTTAGGTATGATAATTAGATTATCTAGAGTGTTAATGCACATACATTAGAAACTATTCCCTCTAAATACACATGTTCTTCCCATTTCTATGATAAATGTGAGGAGTATTTTATTGAAATGGGAAGAACATGTGTATTCGGAGGGAATAACTTATAAAAAATAAATTATTGATAATTATTTTACATGCTATAGCTTACAGATTAAAACTTGAGAAGAGTACGAAAAAATGTCAATTTAATATACAAAATAGATGTGATAATTGTGTAATGTTTGATTACAAATAGGCATACAAATACTTAGAAGCTTACTACTGTAGTAAACATGTTTATGTGAGAATTAGTTTATTTTCGTATTATGTAAAATTTCATCTAACTAAATGACGAATCTTTGATCGACGGAGTACTACATATCATTGAGCGTGTATCTTAGGAGTACCTATGATATCGACTCGTTACACAACTCTATCAAATAAATCATGAGGAACAACGAGTCTTCCTTATGACGGATATTTCTGTCACAAGCTTGCGACGGATTAAGTACTATCCATGTGGATAGATAAGACAAAACAAATTGCTATCTAGGCATTCTGCTTTTGTCTTATTTATCCACGTGGGTTGTATTTGACCCGTATGGCCGTAGCAAGTTTGCGACGGATATGCCCGTCAGAAACCGGAATTTGTGTACTAAGAATGGTGTTTAACTGTTTGGTGAAATGATGGTAGTGATTAGAATTGTTTGGTGAAATGATGGTAGTGATTAGAGTTATTGGCAGTATGCCAGTATGTGCCAAAGGAACAGAAACTAGGGAAAATTGTACAGTTTGGAAGTGATGCCTTTCAGTTGGCATTTCTTGGGATCCTAAAAAAATGCCCGTTTAGGTTTGCTTATTGGAAATTGTAGTGACATTTTCTTGGACTTTGAAACCCGAAAAAGGAGCCCAGATCCGTCATTTTAGCCAGCTCATATGGGCATTAAGTCGCCCGCCAGCCTCCCTGATGGTCTAGTCTTCTCGTATACTTGATTGATGACACGAGTTAGCGTTAATTTAGTTCACAAATTCTCATTTACGACGACACTATTCCGTCATAGCTTATGACCACTTACACGGAGCAAGTGGGGAAGGAACTCTGAGAGGTCAAAGGCTTGTAATTGTCACAAGTAGGACGGTTTGAATCTTAAAATGGGTTGAATAAATATCATAAGACAAAAACATAATGTATTGGGATTAGCAAAAAAAGTTGTCTTGTCTATATAAATGGACTATTATTTTACGCGTATAATCTTAAAATGAATATATTCGTCTTAAGGAGACCTACTCGTTTCTTTTGTTCCTTCGTGTTACTTGTCAATTTGTCATTGTTCTATAATATACTCCTTGCAGTTTTCTACTTTTCTAACATAAAAATAATTTGCATTGCGTGTTTTACTGAATAAATGACTTTGCATCATTTAATATAATTTTTTGGATATTTTGTTGTAAATTATTTCATGTGAGTTATCAATTAAATATAGTGACTATAAAAGTCTAAAAGTACTTTAAATTATAAAATAAAGTTCCATGGAAAAAATTTAGATATAGATCTAGGATTTTTTAAATAAAGTCATATTCTAATAAAGTAGTATGGACAAAATGTTTGATTCTATAATTCTTTTCCAAAGTAAATCTACCATTTTCTAAGATGTAAAATTTGTGGAGTATATAACGTCAAAGAGCAGGTTTTCCTTAAGACGGTCTTGAAGTTAAGACTTCTCATAATTATTTGGAACTAAACTTTCGGAGTATCGAATTTTCTTCGTGTTTTATAGTTACTCTCATATTAAGAATTTTTTAAGTTAGTAAAAATCGATAATCTTAACCATTTTTCGTAATTTGGGGTAACGAGTGCTACCCTTTACTACTAGTTAGGTTTTCCGTGATACTACTGTATGCAGAGTACTTGGTTTGACCAATGAGCTTAGCTATGATGGTATTGGTGAAGTAAAAGAGACGGACAATTACGTGTTTGTATTTCCGTAATATAATGATATGACATTACAATCCATTTCAGTCCCGACCTTTGAACCAAACCCTTGAAAGGATAATTACATGTGTTTGTATGTCTCCTCGGATAAGAACTTCTTACCAATACGTACGTACTGTTTCAGAAATAAATACACCACCAAACCATACATAAATATTGGTGTCATGCATGAACTAACACAAATTCTATCCAATTATTGTCACAGTCAATAATTAGATTGACTAAAAATAAAATTTCATAAATACAAATTCTTATATGTAACGGACATATAAACTGCTGTCAAAAAGAGAGATTATTGTATAAACAAAGTACATGCAAATATGTAATGTACGAACTACGGAGTTACAAACTGTTGAGTAATAAAAAATTCTTGGGCTCGAATAGTAGTTAGTGCCTAGACTCCTCATGTACCATTAGCTGAAATTTTACTTCGTGAGTTATTGAAGGCTGTCAGGATTTGAACCCGTAACCTTTAGTCACTCTAGCTCTGATACCATGTTAGATAAACCGTCTCAACCAAAACCTCAAGGTGATGGTTGAAGCCCAACTATTATATATATTTATAATCTATTAAATATAATGAACAATTTTCTTGTATTTTCAATTTAAGAGAAACAAGTGATTTTAAATCGAGATCTGGTTATTTATTTATTTATTTATTTTTTATTTTTAGTGAAGACGACATATAAATAGTACTGTACAATATAAATCTCAATTTGCGTAGTACAGTGCCAGGAACACATCAAAGATTTTGGTACCATAGTAAAGTTATTGACTTAGTGACCAATCCATGCGTGCACCAAGACTTCAAATTGTATGTGTTGATTGTTTTCACACATTATAGACAAGTCAATATTGGGTTTATATAGATACACAAATTCTCAATTGTTACGGACAATATTTGTCACAAGCTAACACTCTCTCCTTAAGTTAATTGTAACTCCCTACACATTTTAATTTTTGTCTTATCAGCCCATGTGGGTAATACTTGACCCGTTACAAGCTTGTGTCGAGCTTGTGACGTCCGTCACGGGGGGGACTTGGCATTGTTGTCAGAATCCCGATTCGATTCTACGATTTTACGATCTAAAAATGCTTGACCGATCCTAAATATTACGATTCTATCATGGTTGTAGAATTTTATGATCCTATAAATTTGAAAATTTCTAAAGGTAAGATCATAATACGATCTTACGATTCTACGATTCGATTTCATAGTTAAAAAATTAATATGTATTTTTATATAATAACATCGTAAAACTCAAATTTCGTATAGGTTGTAGAAACATGTTCATACAATAATATTAAACTTATTAATTATCAATATTTTATGATTTTTTTTTAATAAATAAGTATTTTGACCTTCAATTTTATGTTTTTACGAAATAAAAAACTATATTTAGTAAGTTTGTAGAACTTATGATTCTACGATCCGATTCTACTGACTCGATCCTACCCACCCCATCGATCCAAAGTAGAATCCCGATCCTGACAACATTTCCTAGAACCTTCCGATATGTATTTCTTACTAATTTAAATACAAGACTCAAGCTTAACATAAACACTTTTGCCTTCACAATATATCACATAAACTGAGAGAGGGAGAAACTAGATCTGTACTACATTAATTCCGTCTCAAGTAAAAAGGTAAATTCGATAACCGTCTCAATTATTAATATTTAATGTTTTTTGTATCATTGACCACAGTTGACTGCCTAGGACTCGACTTTCACCACCGTGAGGGACATTTAACCGTCGTCGTCGACCGACCTAGGGTGGTTTGACCACCGTTGACCTTGGTTAGGGTTTAGTTTCCACGTGTTTTGCAACACGGTTTGAACCCTTGATGTTAGACCTCTAAATGGGACTCGGGTCTAGTTTGGTCGTGGTTAGGTTTGTCGAGGGTGATGAGTCGACCACTATAGGGTGTTTGTGGCGGTGGTTATTAGGTGGTTTGTCACGGATTGCAGGAGGGTTAAAGTTGGGCTGTTGGTTGGTTGTGACCCAACTGAGTTGGTTTTTTTCGGGAGAGTCTTATGGTGGTTGTCAAGAGATGTTGTTTGGCTGTTGTTGGCCTTGGATGGTGGACGATTGGTGGTTGTAGAGGCAGTTTTTGGGACTACTGTCAGCATGTGTTATGCGTGTATAGGGGTTGTTGGGAGTCGAGTTTGAGACACGGTTTCTGGGTTGGTTTGGGGTCTAGCCGTGGTGGTGTTGGGTGTCAGGTGTGGTGGTGGTCGTGGAGGTTGAGGTTCTGGTTGTTGTGCCGTGGCTATGTGGTGTCTAAGGTGGGGTTTCATGGGTGTAAAACACGGCTTAGGCCGTGTGTCTTGGGGGAGTTGGTTATTTGGCTATAAATATGAGTTTTGTTTAATTATTAATTCGTGTAATTTACGTAAATTAGTTTAGTTTATAATTTCGTGTAATTATTATTATTTGATATGTGACGGTTTTGTTGAGCAGTTCTTTTAATCGGACCGCTTGTTATTATTTGGATTTGCTTAAAGGTAGGATATCTAGTCAATTAATATGTCAACAATTGTGTATAATGAGAATTGGTATCTTGTGATTTATTTGGAATTGAGTTGTTGATGATAATGGCATTGTTTTGTCATTGGTATTGAGCTTTGATATGTTTGATTATGAGATTGAGTTTTATTGGCATGGCATTGCATTCATTGGCATAATTATATTGTGCCTACCCTATCTTCGTGTCTGGGATGATTATTGTTATTATTATTTCCCCAAGTTGTTCTGCATAACATGTCTCTGGGAGAGGGTGGGATATGGTATTCCCCAGGCCAGGGATTGGCGGGATGAACGGGTGTTTCGGGTGATGAGCTCAGCTGCATGTCATTTGCATTTGCATTGCATTCATACATTATATAGTTGATTATCATTGTTGTGTATTTATCCTACTCGACCATTAGTTAACGTGTGTTTGTCTATGTCAAAATAAAATTGATGCCTGCTTTATTTGATGACATCCTGTGTCGATCCAATTAATAATTTTCTGTTAATTGGGAACAGATTGATTAGCATGTACTTGAGTTATCAGTCTTGGGAGCTGGGCATGGTGCGGGAGACATGGATTGGACTAGAGGCTTAGATCACTTAGTTTACATTATATACAAACTTTGTTTATTATTTCGCTGCGAGTGAATTGTATTATTAAACTATGTATTAGGTTATTCAGTTGCAACTATGTAATAAGACCATTTATTATTTGAGTTTTATAAAGTACTTTGGTTTGTTTTACTTTGTTATTCACTGCCTCGGAAAACCGAGATGGTAACAGCCCTAGTTATCTGAGAATGTCTTGCTAAAGGCTCTTAGATAAATAAGGGTGTTACAACCAAACAGTAAGACCGCAGTCCGTAAAAGGTACTCGGGACACACTTGTGGTACTGAGCCCTTACGTAACCGAAACCCTGCCCGATGTTGCGACGTATCGCAAGTCATTATAGTGCACATCCTTATTGGGGGTGGGAAACCCCAATAGGCAACCCAAGCATAAGACGGTCTCCCGAACCGTCTTACGTCTCCTCACAACCATAAGCCACACAACACCCACCAACATCCATCATAAACACAATAACACTATATGCAATAATATGTTAAACATGTAATCCGTCTCATGACAATGCATTTCTTTCACAATATGAAACCAACATCGATTATTCAATACCATACCATGCTTCGATTATACCAATTGTAACAACCCGGATAAAATAATAAAAAAAATAACATAATAATAATAAAAAATCATAGTATAACTCCAATAAATAGGTCTAGGTGGCGGAAATACCTGACCAAATCCGGATTGAGACTAAATCCAAATACGAAAACTACTACAATATTAAAAAGGTTCTCAAAACATGAAATGTAATCCTAATAAATTATTATGCTCGCCCCACACAGCTTCCCATGCAAGCATCATCCAAACAGCAGCAAACTGAACAACCTGTGAATGGGGGTCGACAATCACTTAGGAGTAACTAGATGCTCTCACAATCATGTTTACAACAATTGAATATAAACAATAATCAATAACCATTGAATTGTAAAACAAGTAAACATGTGTGACCATCTATACTCATGGGAACTCAATACAAATTTACCATCCGCAGACATGCCATGACAATCATTAAGACGACATCCCAATGAAAGACATGCGACAATACACAGACGATTAAAACCATACGATCCTAAACCATACGCAACCAGTAGACCATGGACACCTACGAACCAAAGTAGCACACAATCCACAACAACATAAGGTACAAAGCTAGCATCAAAGCATAGCGAATAGAGCGAACACCCATTAGAGTGTATCACCACTGCCTCTAACTTGTCAAAGCGTATCACCACTGCCTCTGACTGATGGAGCGTATCACCACTACCTCCATCGGTGTGGAGCGTATCACCACTGCCTCCGCGGTACTATGTATAACGTATCACCACTGCCTACGTGCCTAAGACCTAGCCAGACCCTTCGATGCAATAACTGTACAACGAACAACACTTGGGACCCAGAGCGTATAACTGAGGACTCTGGCCAACCCCGAACATAAACCAAAAATAAATCTCAAATCAATGGGTGTCGTTAGTTCATTCTGATAGTATATAACTGATACTACCGTTATCTATTCAAAGTAGCCCACAAACAAAAGCATAGTATAACTGACTGTACCAACATGCGTGATCAACATCACGTCTCAACTCAATAGAAAAGTATAACTGACTGTCCTACCATCATATGAATAAGAGTAACCAATAAAAAATGAAAATATAACACATTGGATATAATATAACATATGAAACAAGTACAAACAACCAAGGTTATAGTAACCTTAGTCACAACATAACTTCTGGATGCGAGGTTATAGTAACCTCGACTATAACATTAATACAAATAACTTGAGGTTATACTAACCCCAACCATAACCTTGACTCATAAATCAAAATTATATTAGCCTCAACTATAACCCTTGAGCCATAACTCAATGTTACATTAGTTTCAACTATAACCTTAACATGTAACTTAAGTTATACTAGTTTCAGCTATAACCTTGAGTCATATTCTCAAAGTTATACCAGCTTCAACTATAACTTAACACGTACCTAAAGTTATACTAGCTTCAACCATAACCTTGAGTCATAATTCAAGGTTGTAGTAGCTTCAGCCACAACTTTGGCCGTGACACAAGAGCCGCTACTAGGATTTCGTACGTGAACCCTAGCCGCCCATAACAAGATGCCAAATGACGCATAGATATCAAACGATATGCGATTAAGACATATAATTCATATCAAAACATGTGATACATAATTAATACATGACAATAAAAATCAAACATGTACCAATCATACAAACAATCACTAAATCATATTGATCATATTAAATTGGCATGGACACAATTAAAAGAGAAACACCTAGTTACCTTTTTAGCGAATAAAATCTAGAAATCGTCTTCAACGATGTAAATATCTTCTCCAGATGAAACTTCTATGCCTTCATGAATTATCCACGTGCCAAAGAATATAATGAATCTAATTATTATACCAACTATATAAATATATAATATAAACGCGTAAAACTACGAAACTTACGACGAGTAATGATAGATCCAAGAAGTAGGATTGATCTAGGCTCGAAAAACAAGAAGAATGGTGAAGAGAAGGCGACAGGAATCCCGAAGGTGGGAGAAATCACACGACAGAAGGAGAAAAGAGGAGGAGGGGGAAGAATTAGGTTTAGGGTTTTGTGAAAATTATGTGGAAAAGAATGCACGGGTTAGGTTCCCACTCTTATTTATAGAAAAGGTCATGGGTTTAATTTCAAACTTAGGCCCAAAACTCTACCCATTACTACTAATCACACGTGAAACCCATAACAAAGCGGTAATAAACCATAAAATAAAAGAATAATATTTTCCCGAAAAAAATAGAATAAGAAATATAGGAAAATAAATTAAATAATTATTTTACGAAATTCGGGGTGTTACAACAATTACATGAGACTAAGCCACCAATCCCATAAACATATTATAATGCACCCAACATCCCAATTTCCCCTTTTTTATGATGCAATTACTACTAATCAAGTTATAATGCATCTACCATTATCATGTGAGACTAATTAAATCATAAACATCAATACATATAACATTTACATTATTGAAACCGAGTAGAATTAACCTACCTTTTAACATACTCCAATATCAAATCCGAAACAATAAGATTCCGTCTCATAAAATTGTCTCATCCTACAATAATCACATAATAACCATCATATAATACATCCTAAACTATAATACTAAGTAAAACCTCTTATTATTACTCCCTAATTACCCAATAATAAGCTAATTAAAATCACTAACTAACATAATTTTCAAAACCCCCAAAAGTTAGGGTTACTAACAAGGATAGATCTAAACTTACAAGGTGAAAGGAAGGAATGAAGGTTGAACAATCTTCAAATCCATGCTTAGAACCCGAGGAGAAAGGTTTGGGAAGGATTTTAGAGAGAGGTGAGAATGTTTAGGGGTTTTAGAAATAAGATAGAAATGATGTAGGTTTAGGAAAATGAAGATCTCGACCCATTGAACGACGACGCTGAACATACTCACTTGGCCGAGTGACCAAGCACTCAACTGAGTTCACTCCACTTGGCCGAGTGTCCAATCCACTTGACCGAGTGCAATTCACTCGGTCAAGTATACCTTGTACTCGTCTGAGTGCACTCTACTCGGTGCACATAAATCTCTCTCGGTCCATTATTTTATTTTCAAAATGGATCATAAAAGTTCTAATTAAGCTTAATGGTCCACTCACTAATCCTAAACGGTCCTCAAACCATCTTGATACCGGGTATTCCATTTACTATTGAAAGAGTTTTAGTATGAACCTTGTAGATCATACTAAGAGACTTCAAGGTGATATTAGGTAATTGTTGTATATTATTACTATGTGACAAAGAACAAATATTTTTGTCGAGTCTTTGTGTGTTTCGATAAAATAACCGTATTTCAAGAACATTAAACTATCGTTAAAATAAAAAATTTAATTTCGAATAATATGATAATGTTTTCACTTTTAACTATCCAGACACTACAAAAAAAAGGCGGGAAACTGACGGAAAAAATCCGTCAGTACCGGCCCTTATCCGTCAGGAAACACGCTTTCCTGACGGATTTTCCGTCAGTAATGTCCGTCATTCCATTTCGTCACAGA
>JAOWBH010148976.1:0-12379 GCA_028566215.1 Silene coronaria | reverse complement strand
TTGACCATAATAATTGGTGGCGACTCCTTCAAATGCGCGTTCTTACGTTGCTTGTTCAAACGTTCGAGGCACCCCCCTATGCAGCCGGTGCGTGTTCCACAGTGGCGCTTATAAATTTTACCGTGAATCAAGAAGTTTTTGTTGCTCAAATGGAAATATCTCTTTAGTTAATAATACAGCGCCTGATAACATTTGTACTCTATATTTATCTCGGACATCTAATACACTTGAATTTTTAAAATACGTACGCACGTATAATAACTCCTTTACTTTTACATCACTTGGTATGCGATTCGATAAAGAACTATGCAAAAGAAATAAAGGAATTTACACTTTTAAAGTTCAGGGCCAACTTGTATCATTTTGTAAACGAACCGGTTCCCCCGAACGATATGCCCATATATTTGCAGTTGTATTTCTTTGATACAGACCACGAAACTAAAAACAAAATACAAGCAAAGCCAGTTATAACTTCAGAATTTGTTAGCCAAATTATTGAAATATTAAAAGTAAACTCATACGAAAACTTCTTCAGACGCCTACAAGATATCCCTGATTTATCGGATCACAGAATAGTTATAAAGACAAAATTAGGTTTAGACGAACGCACTCATAACCAACCAACTGCGTCTTAAGTAGCAACCATTTGGGTTGACACTCTTGACAGGAAGACAAGGAATACACAGAACGAGATATTATTGTCCATTGTTACAGTGGTCACAACTATAGTACACCACTACTACGGTTGCTACGACCCGCTCCAATATCCCTTGCTCTTTCCATATGGAGACATTGGTTGGCACCAAGGTATTCCGCGCTCAGAAAGAGGCCAAAAAAGAAAACCGTACAATTGTAATGCTGCTATGAATCTAGAAAAATGCACCTCTGCGACATCACTTTTTCAAAAGAAAGTTGCAGGTTTTCATCCTCCTCTCTGAATCTATTTTCTTTGAAAGTTTCCAGACCTATCCCGCAATAAACTGACATGTCCCAAAATATTTTGCTTCTCAGCCTCTAAACCAAGAAGAAGAAATCGAAAGGCGGTTTCATGCAGGGAATATTACTGCTAAAAATTACAAATAAAAGTAAATGCTATATCTATTTTATTACATTCGGGACGTTTACTACAACAATATGAAGTTTACTTGTACATCAAACTTGAAACAACACGGCTTGACTTCTTTCGACTTAGACAAGAAGAAATAAGAGGTGAAGTTTACCAAGGCACTGTAGACAGTATAGCTGTGGGTGAATATAACGCCAATAGAGTTGGTAGAAAAATAGTACTACCTTCGTCTTTCATAGGTGGATCAAGAGATATGTGAGAACGTTATGTTGATTCAATGACTTTAGTTCAATGATTTGGAAAACCAAATTTATTTTTAACTATGACTTGTAATCCAAATTGGCCTGAAATTTTGCAAGAATTAAGATATAATGACGAGGTCCAGAACCGAACTGATTTAGTTGCGCGCATCTTTAAGGCAAAATTAGAAGAACTAAAAACAGATCTATTTAAAAGACAGATTTTCGGCCCTATAGTAGCATATACATATGTCGTTGAATTCCAAAAAAGAGGTCTTCCTCATGTTCATTTGCTCTTAATTCTCAAACCATCACATACACGTAATTCCCCTGAAAACTATGACAACTTTTTGTGCACTAAAATTCCTGATAAAGAAACAAACCCGCATTTATATGCCTCTGTTGAACACATGATGCATGATCCATGGGGCAAACTGAAACCTGCAAACGTCTATATGTCCAAAGATGGTAAATGTAAGAATAAATATCCAAAATCATTTTGCTCAACAACTGCACATGGAAAAATTTCAGACCCAATATACAGACGGCGGAATGATGGCACAGAAGTAAGTGTAAGACATTAGGTGGGTTATACCATATAATCCGTATTTGCTTGCGAAATTTGACTGCCATATTAATGTTGAGATTTGCTCCGCTATTAAAGTAGTGAAGTATTTATATAAACATAATATATATATATATGGGCCATTATCGTGATACTTTCAATGTCTCATCGAGCGACATAACAGCCGATATCGACGAAATTTCTCAGTTCCAATTAGGCCGATGGATATCTCCGCGTGAAGCTATGTGGAGAATATATAAATTCCCTCGAAATGAAATTTACCCATCTGTACAAAGCTTACACTTACATTTAGAAACCAATAAATTGTAACCTTTAAAAAACATGTTGATTTACATAAGATTGTCGATAACGATTTTAAAAAAGAAACAAAGTTAACTCAATATTATTATATGAATAAATTAAAAAAAATAAAAAAAACCTAAACATCTATTATATAGACAATTTTCGAAAGAGTTTCTTTGGAATCCTAAAAATAAAATTTGGCACCCACGAAAAACAAAAGACATGATTGGTCGTATAGTTACGGCCAACCCCGCGGAAGGAGAAAGATATTATCTTTGCATTTTGTTAAACCATATCGGCACGGCTACTTGTTTTGATGATTCACTTTTTGTTAACGGCACAAAAGCAATTTCCTATCGGAAAGCTGCTTTACTACATGAATTGCTAGAATCTGAAAACAGTTTGGACTTATGTTTAGAAGAAGCTTCTATATATATCAGATGCCTCATTTTTTAAGACAATTATTTGCAACAATACGTGTGTACTGTGATCCAAGAAAATCAAAAAGAATTCTGGACAAAATATGAAAGGGTCATGTTAGAAGATTTTTAATATACCAACGCATTTACAAAGGACCAAATTAGATTTAAAGTCGTCAAAATATTAAGTTCCGCACTAGAGTCCATGGGGAAAAACATTGCCACCTATAAATTTGTAGATTTAAACTTAAGTGCTTTTGAAGATACTGACCACTGCAAAGAAATTGAAGGTGAGTTAAACATATTGGTCACAGAGGATGAACTTTTAATGATATTCAACTTGAATGTCGAACAAAGGCTTGCCATTGACGACAAATTTTTTCAGACACTCCAGGCGCATGTTTTATAGACGGCCCTGGGGGAACGGGGAAAACATTTCTTTATAGAGCTATCTTAGCAGTTGTAAGATCCAGAGGCTTAGTCACACTACCCACTGCTACGTTTGGAGTGGTTGCATCTAATTTTCCATTTGCTAGAAATACACATTCACGTTTTAGATTCCCAATAAACATTGACGAAAATACATGTTGTAATTTAAGTAAGCAAACTGGACTTTGCACATTACTTAGAGCTGTCAAAGTCATAATTTGGGATGATGCCACTATGGCTAAGAAAAAAACTGTTAAAGCTCTTTATTTGATGTTGCAGGATATAACCGATTGCGATTTGCCTTTTGGTGGTAAGGTTATTGTTTTTGGCGGAGACTTTCGCCAAGTTCTACCTGTTGTTCTAAACACAACAAAAGAGGAGTTGATAGATACAAGTTTAGTTACTTCTCGTTTGTGGAAAAATCTACATAAAATTCACCGGACAGAGAATATAAGAACCAAAGAGGATCCGTCTTTTTGTGAGTACTTATTACGAATTGGTAATGGTGAGGAGAAGCCTATAATGGACGACTTCATTCATCTCTCACCTTCTATAACTATACCATACATAGATGACACATCCCCTGAGCAAGCTAACAAGACAAGTGATCCCAATTACTATCGCAACCACAAGCTGGTGAGTCATCCCATTAAGAAGTGTATAACGCTTAAGGAGAAGATCATGCAGCTCTCAAAGGATAAGAAGATTATTCTTGACTTGGATGAAACGGTAGCCACAAATCAAAACACTGAAGTCTTAAAGTAACCTGAAGAGCTGACCGTGCGTCAGGGATGGTATGTGCATATGTTGCAGTTTGGAAGTTTGGATGTCGTGGCGTTGTTGATCCATACGTCATTGCCGTCACCACCTCCAATAATATTAGAAGCGAAGTGAAGCTCCCCATGATAAGAAAGAGGGTAATGAAGATGAAGAAGATGATGGTGAATGATGGACCTTGGTGATACGCAAGAAACCAAGAAAATAAGATAAGCAAGCGGTCAAACATGTCCACCCGGCGAAATAAATCAAAGAAGACCAACCCCGCAAGTTGAAGGGAAGAAGAAATAAAAAATGCTGGTGAAGCCTTATGTCTTGCCTATAGATTTACTGGAGCAAGAACCACTAAAGTCGATCACTCTAGAAGAATTCTTCCCACAACATTTCTTCAATAAAGTTAGCGTGTGCACCATCACAGCCTTTAAAGGTGGTGATAGTAAATAAAATATGATGGGAGGAGGTTCATATGTTGTGGTGCCATCACAACAGCCTTATCCTCAAATGGATGTTGAAATTCTAAATGCTTTGAACGCCCTTCCTGCAGACATGGGGTGGAGACAAATTTTTCACTTACCTAAAGAGAAGCGTCAATTGATAATTCAAGGGTTAGAGAAGCTAGAGTTATACGCAAGAAAGATGAAAGACACGGTTGAGTATGTCGAGCAGTCAAATGGATGTGCCTCCTATAACGCAGCCTTAAGCTTCTCGGATGAGGATTTGCTTCCTGGATCCAAGCCCTACAACAGACCACTTTGTGTGTTAGGATACATTCGGGGACAAAAAGTAAGTCGTATCTTGATAAATGGAGGCTCAAGACTTAATCTCATGCCGAAGCTACCATGAATGAATTAGGGATCACGATGGATGAACATACAAGCAGTCGAACAGTTATTCATGGATTCAATCTGAATGGAGAGTGTACAATTTGTATGATCCGAGTAAACCTTAGCATGGGTGATCTCTCTTCTGATACATTATTCCATGTCATTGAAGCCAAGACATCATTCAAATTGTTACTAAAAAGACCTTGGAAGCACGAAAATGGAGTTGTTGCCTCAACACTTCATCAATGGTTGAAGTATTATCGTGGTGGCAAGAGAAAATTGACGGAAATGCCAAAACTTTCTCTAAGGTCGATGTCTTCTTCATCGAAGCAATATTTTTCGGAGAAAATATCACGCCTAATGAGTTCATGCCAACCACCCTCTCTTCAACAGGTAATGGAGGTAAGCGGGAAAAGAGCGTTATCAAAGAAGATGCAACTGCAAGTCCTGCTAAAAAAGATGATGGCAAGCGGAATGCAAGCAAGGCTAGCAAAACAGCTACTCCAGTTGTGTCGCCTAAGAAGCAGAAGATGCCACAGATGAATACACCGCCAGTATTACGTTACATTCCGAAGTCTCGTCGCAAAGACGGGGAGAGTCCTTTTTCAAAGTGTCCAACATCAAAGACAAAGCCTAAGGACAAAAATAAGTCAAGTCAGGTGATCAAGCAAGAATGGGTTGCAAAAATCGTCACACCTCTGCCCAGTCCATCTTAAACAAAGATAGTGAAACCTCCTCAAGCTGGTTTTGTCTGTTCATTAGTCAGACGTCCAAAAGCAGGGGATATTTGATTCCAATGCTTACAAGCTATTGGCAAAGGCTGGATATGATTTACCAAATCCGACTCCCCACGGCAAAGTTTTAAATGTTGAGCCATACGGTCTTAACAAGGCACAACATGAACTTTTCAAGCAAGAAAGAAGCTTCATGGTAACAAACGCTGGGCTTAGGTACGAGTCACTTGCGCCTGTGAAAAATGGTGCTCATAAAAAAGGGACTACTATGTCTTCTCAGCACATCACAGTAGAAGAAGTTAAATAAAATAAAGAAGAAAAGGTGCATCCAATTTCAGTCTTTGACCGAATAAGTCCACATGCAGAGAAGGCTCATCCTTCAATTTTCAAAAGGTTAGGAAGGTCAAGTACTGTAACCAATCATAGTTCTGTCTTTGTTAGGTTGGGCAACAAAGGTGAAAACGAAACCAAATATCCATCCCATCATTGCTCACAAACAAGAAAGGCACAATATATGATCATCTGGGTTGTCCGTCAAAAACAGGCTTCAGTCGACTAGAGGCTCCCAAAAAGGATAATAGTGAAGGTCGACCTCTCTCAACTTCTGCAAAACAAAATGAAGAAGAAGTAAGAGTAAGTGATGACTTGAGAAGTGCAATACCCTCTCTCATAAGGAGTATGCAAGTAGTAGATATCATCTAGCATGAGCCACTCAGAGCAAGGAGGCGCGCACTAGTTCTCACTAGCCAGTCGAAAAATATTGAAGAGTCTGTTTCGTCATTTTCACGTCCCGTTTAACACAAAAAAAGATGAAAGCCCTAGAAGTTGCAACGTCATCATATCACATCACTGTAAAAGAGATACATGATGACAATGAAGAGGTTGAAGCCGGCGAGGCCCTTGAAACACTAGAAGATGGGGCGCAATCGATTGTTGATGAGATAAAGAAGCTTAACCTAGGAACTACTGAAGAACCTCCGCCCATATATGTTAGTAATTTGCTGACTAATGACGAAAAAGATGAGTACTACAAACTGTTAGTCGAGTACAAAAACGTCTTTTCTTGGAGTTAGAAAGAGATGCCAGGACTCAGCCCAAAAGTTGCAGTTCATCGTCGAGCAATCAAGAAAGGCATCAGTGCTAAAAAGCAATCTCAGCGTCATTTTAGGCCAGAGCTTATGCCTGAAGTTGAAAAGGAAGTCAACAAACTCATAGGCAGGCTTCATCCGTGAAGTCAAATATCCTACTTGGAGAGCAAACATTATACCAGTTAGAAATAAGAATGGACAAATGTGTATATGCGTCGACTTCATAAATCGTAATGATGCATGTCCAAAATTAAAGATGACTTCCCTTTGCCAGTCACAGAGTTGATGATTGACGCAACCACTGGTCATGAAGCACTCCCATTCATGGATTGTACTAGTTCCAATCAAATATATGGCACAAGAAGATCGGGAAGCAACAACTTTTCGTAATCTAAAAGGGATCTTCTGCTACACGGTCATGTCGTATAAATGCTGGCGGTACATACCAACGCACAATGCAAAAGATCTTTGATGACGTGTTGCATAAATCAATAGAGTGCTATGCTGATGATGTGGTTGTCAAATCAAATAAAAAAGAAGACCATATCAAAGACCTTCGAACAGTCTTTGAAAGACTTAGAAAATGTCAACTCAAGATAAACCCACTCAATTGTGCATTTGGCGTCACATCTGGAATGTTCTTGGGGTTCATGGTAAGACATAGAGGTATTGAAATCGACCAGACAAAAATTAAAGCTATTAACGAAATGCCAGAACCAATGACATTGAAAGTGCTGCTTGGATTGCAGGGATGCCTAGCATACATTTGAAGGGTCATCTCTAACCTAGCCTGACATTCCCATCCATTCAGTCATCTCATGAAAAAGGATGCTTCATTTCAATAGCATGAAAAATGCAAAAATGCTCTTGATAGCATAAACAAGTACTTGGCCAGTGCACTAGTACTGAGGGCACCAATTCCAGGAAAGTCGTTGGTCCTCTCCATTGCAGCACAAGAACGCTCACTGGGGGCAATGTGTGCCCAAGAGATTGAAGACCACAAGAAAAGAGCACTCTACAACTTGAGTCATACATTTGTTGGAGCCGATTTAAATTACTCTCCAATTGAGAATATATGCCCTACATTAGTTTTTGTCACTCAAAAGTTTAGACACTACATGCAGATGCACATTATAGATGTGGTGTCGAAAGCGGACTCCATTAAGTAAATAGTTTCAAAACCAGTCTTATCTGGTAGACTTGCTAAATGGGCGATGTTACTTAAGTAGTACGACCTGGTGTTGTGCCTTAAAAGGCTATGAAAGGCCAAGTTATCGCCGACTTCTTTGCTGATCATCCAGTCCCGGCAGAGTGGGAACTTTTAGATAATTTTCTAGGAGAAGATATCTTCTATGTGGATGTGTTACCTCCTTGGAATATGTACTTCGACGGTGCTGCAAGACAAGATGAAGCTGGAGCCGGTGTCGTATTCATATCTCCACAAAATCATGTCATGCCACAAACCCTCTCTCTAAAAAAAAGCCTCTAAAAAAACTCTCTCTAAAAAGTTCTAGCCTCCATCATTCATACGTGGGGCTTCCATCGATAATCAGTCGATGGTAAACCCCAAAATTGTTCTATCTTTCAATTAATTGTATGCGTATCTACCTTTTAGTCAATAAAAGCCACCCTTTTGGTGAGATCCGCTTTTCAGTCCCTTATTTCGGGGATTTTCCATTTATTCGTGGGTTAAGTACTTTCATGAGTAGTATAGACAAGGGTAGTTCGTTGATGGTTTGTCGCGTGTTCTTACAAATGATACAAGCTATTTGTCAACGATCATTGGAACCAGTAAGAGGTAATTTTTATCCCAGTATGAATCAAACGAAGGATCCCCTCAACAAAAGCTACAATAAGATAGCGATACTAGGCCGAACCGAATAGTCGTATCATGTCTTGAGATCCCTAGTTTATAAGAGAATTATTTTTCTTTGATTTCCATTAGATTGGTTTTCTATTATGCATATCATTTGTAAGCGTTGTATGGCGTTCAATTAATAAATTGTTCTTTCCTTTAAAAGAAATCATGTCATGTCATACTCTTTTACGCTCACTCAGTTATGCTTAAATAATATGGCAGAATACCAAGCTGTAATACCCCATAAATTTATATTATATTTTTATATAGAATACCTTATTAAGTGCGTTGGGAAGTCGGGAATTAAATTAGAAGGTGGGGATTATGGGTGTTGGTGATTGGCGTGACGTGTGCCCAAGTGGAACGAATGAGCTTTGGTCCATTGCCTTAAAACATCTTCTATCATCCTCTTGTGATTTGTGTGCAACTGACAAAAAAAAACCCTAAAGAGAGGAGAGAGAGAGAGAGAGAGAGAGAGAGAGAGAGAGAGAGAGAGAGAGAGAGAGAGAGAGAGAGAGACAACGACGACGATCGAGAGTGACAGTTCATGACGGGTTCTCACTAATTCTTCTTGATGTAAGTTGATTCCCTATTCTTTTAAAGGATAATTTTTCGTTAAGATGTCTTCAAATCATCATATAATTATCTTAGACTCGTGCATCATCATCACTATTTGGAGTTAGCATGATTAGGTTAAAGAGATGAAGGTTACAGTAATTTGGCAGATTCGTATGTTGTATTGTTCAACTCATTTGGTGGTCTTAAAGTTTTCATCTTTGGAAAGTTTGTGAAAAGACTATTGTTTATTCCAAGTCTATTTTTTGCCTACTAAATTTCGTAGAAAAATCTTTACAGTTTGTCCTGGGTAATTTATTTATGAACATGTCGCCGAAAAGTCCGCAGTTCTTACTGTGTTGTGGAACAATTCGAAACCATAACTTAGAAAGTCTAATATTTTCTGGGTCTTTTTCATACATCATATTTAAAGTGTCTAAATGACAATAGGTTTTGAAATTTCTCAAAAATGATGTCTTAAACTCGTTTTATGGATCATTACTTTTAACACAACAGATTATGTCGGTTGTTGGAAACCTGTCTGTTGGGGGTGATGAGCCGGGAATTTGGAAGAAGGTCTACTAATAAGGATTTTAGCTAAGAGTCTTGGGGTTCCACCCAATAGGCCTTGCATCAATTGAATTTTTCTAGAATTAGTAAAGCATTTTATAGTGAGTATGTCTTGTAATGGAAAATCAGGAAAAGTCAAGTTTGTTCTTTAAGTTGATATTACTACTAGGTTATGATGAGTCTAGGATATGGGCATGGTTAGTTGATTAAGTATGTAGTAATAATACATAAATATGTTACATAGGTAATGGATTTGTGAAGGATCAATAATTAATTGCTTACGTGGAGTTATTGCTGAAAAGGTAGGATTTTCCTAGTCAACTTATGTTTAATATTGGATATTGTAATATTATTATGATACTGTATGTTGAGACGGACTCATAATGAATTATGTTGAGCTGTGAGTAACAAATATGTGACCGTGATGGTTATATTGAATTATTGAGTAATTTGATATGTTGCGACGATCTTGTACTGAGTTTACTTTATGATGAGAGGTTGTTGCGGTAACTTTTTCTATTTATGATGATGAATCATATGAAATTATTTGTGAATTGTGTTGGTTGTCTGCGGGGCACATTGCTATGCTATGAGAAATTGGTAGGCCAGGCACAGCTGCGGTTGTGAACCTGATGTGATATTTGTAGGTCAGGCACAGCTGCGGTTGTGGTTCTGAAGAATTGCTAGGCCAGGCACGGGTAATAGAAGTGTCGTGGTCCTGAGAATATACATATTGTGTTACCGAGATAAATGTGATATAGTGGTGATGCGTGCACGAGTATTGGGGGATGTGACTAGTGACACATTTGCAAATGAGTGGTATACCCCTTATATTCTAAGATTATAGGAACCGTTGTGCATGTTTAAGTATAGTGTAGACTATGAAAGAAAATAAGGAACTTGAACAAATGTGTTATAAGTTGAAAATGTGATCGCTTGTTTTAAAGGCATTTTCAAACGGTTATATATGTAGTTTTAGAGCTCCGATGAGTGTTATTCAAATTGTGGGTGAAAGTTTATGGTCTTAGCTTTCCAACGCATGGTCACACGCTTAATTCCGATAAGTAACGAAGAAATGGAAACTGTTTTAAATTCAGTGCGCAAATCTGAACTCGCTACGCGTTATTTCCTAATTCCGCACTTTCCTAAATTGCTTCTAATAATATAATATTACTAGTTTAGAAGCTTGTGCGTTGCAACGGGGTAATTAACTTAAGTATATAATTATAATGAAAAAAGCACTTTATTTTATTATAGTATATAATTTTTTTTTATTTTAGTAGAGATTATCATTATTTATAACATATTAAAAACCAATTTAGGTATATTTAACACCATTTTATTTTAAATTGTAATTTTGTCTTAAATAAAATTATTATACTATCGATTGTTTGGTAAGATCACTAATATCGTTATTTATGACTTATTAATAACTAATATATATATTTATATATAACACCTGATTGTTTAACACCATATAATAATACCGTTTGTTAAGATCACTAATATGAAATCGTCTTTATAAATATTTATGTGATTATTATTTGTAGGTTATTGTTGTAATTGAGGTGTGCCGTTACCAACAGTTTATTGATTATGCGAGAAAAACAAATAATAAATAAATATATTTTACTATTATAGAGATAATAATACACTCTTATAAGAGCTCACTAAGACGATAATTAAGAGGCTCAAAAGATTTTGGCTTGATAACTAAGTTCCAAGAATGACTCTTATTTATAATCATATGTCCACCCCACCTTATGTTAATCTTCTGATGTGGGACAAATAACATACTAAGAAATACACCATTTTTTTCGCACCTAATTCGACATCCAAGTCGATTTAATAATGATCAAATACAATACTATCTATTAATATTTGTAGATTTTTTTTCCTATTTTTTATTATAACTAAAAATGTGCAAATGATATGAATTATATACTCTAATGATGATAGCATTTTTTTACTACGAATCTAATTATATAATTTTCATAATTTTTTTACGATATTTTTTTGTCAAATGAAATGTAAAAGGTTTACTTCCTCCTATTCACTAACATCTTCCACATTTTCTAAATCGGAAAAATTCACAAATATCTTCCACTTTCTTTATTTGTCTATCATTTGTGATTAATATTTAATATAACATGTAACCTCACATTCTCTCTCCTACTTTCATTTTCCATTTTTCCTCCACATATTACCACTCCACTAAATATTGGTCTAAAACCAATAGCAGGGAGTATATAAAAATTATAAACATTATTTGAATATAGTATAAGAAATATATATTATAATAATAATTTCAATAATTTCACTTTATTTTTTATCTCATATTGTGGAAATAATGATACAAATTTTTATAAGAACTCTCTAAGACAATACTTAGAAGACTTAAAAGATTTGCGTTGAAACCTAAGTTTCAAGGATGACCCTTATTTATAATCATAGGAACGCCTTACCTTAGGATAATCTTCCAATGTGGGCACAATTATACTATTTATACGTAGTATATTCACTACACATATATTATTTTCTAATGTGGGACAAATAACATACTAAGAAGTAAACCATCTTTTTGGCACCTAATTCGACATCCAAATATCCTATCTTTTCCCTCTTTTGATTCACATTAAACTTTATTGTTTTTATAAATAAAACATAATAAATTGTGTATACTGTTTTCGTTTGTATATTAAAAATTAATGGTCAAAACTTAAATCAATTCAAAGTTAAATGAGACAAAAAAACATGGGACAAAAATAATTTCAATGTAGACTATATAGTCAAATAAAGCGTAAAAAATTCAGTAACCCAATAAAGAAGTTTCTAAATACAATAATACACTACTCTCTCGGTCCTAATCACTTATTAACTTTTTATATTCATTATGAGGGGTATTTTGAACAAAGGTAAACAAATAATTAGGATGTATAAATTATATATTAA
>JAOWBH010148965.1:0-12386 GCA_028566215.1 Silene coronaria | reverse complement strand
AATAAAACCGAACTAAAATTACAATAATGTACTATGAAAATAAAACACTTGGCTTTACTCTTCAACTATTCAGATGAATCGGAATTGTTCAGTCATATCGTCCATTAAACTTGGTCGGTTTGATCCGCAAAAGAAGTTCATACTTCAGGTAGACTCGATCTACTAGCTTATCCCAAACCCACTACCAGGCTTGCTTATGTGTGTGCTAAAAATCCATGTGAATCCGACACATATCTCGCCCAAGCCTCGGCCTGATAAATTGTCGGGTTGATTCATTGTACTATGAAAAACCTTTCTCAAGACATGCTAATTATGTACATATAATGTTGCTTCAAGTATCCGTCACCAAATTCTGTTATTTCCATTATTTCCGACTTACTATAGAATCCCGTATTACTTGTTCCACTTCCCCTTCTTTTGACTCACGTGATTTAAGGAATTACGTACACACTTGGTACATAAAAGTTATTTCACATACACTAGAAATAACCTTAGTCACAACCGACTATATCGATAAGATTGCATATAATGATACACCGTATATAAGATGGTTGTTTAACTCGGCCCCCATGCAATACTCCTGTACAAATCACCCATTAAAGTCCGTCCTTTTAACAAAGCCCCACATCTAAGTTAATATTTGAAGCCTAGATCGGCAGTTTGTGTCAAGAAGAATTCAAAGTGGGTCTTAACACCATAAATCAACCATGTGTCTATGTTCATATGGGACCCTTCCCTCACCTTGATGAGCATATTCTGCCGTTGCTTCGATTTTCATATTATCTCTAATAATCAATCGTGTTGAATGGTCGATACTAAAATACGAATAGACACTTCACGCTCATACAAGTTTATTTTTCGTAAAGAATAGTCTGCTATAATTTAGACTGTGTGTTTGGACGTAATAGTAGAAGCGAATGAAGTAACGTCGAGTTTGGTGTAAGACAGAAAATGGATCAATTCATTTCACTCCAAACTAAATTGCTTACCGTAGAAGACAGATTGCCATCGCTCTTTTACCTCCACGTCTCCTCCACTTGTATTACATAAACATTTACGAGCATCTGGTCAAGAAATAAACATGAAGATAATATTAAAACATAAATTAAGAGCATCTATGACAAGTGGAAAATCAAATAATTCGCACGAGGTAAAAGACTAGAACTCTAGAAGGTATATATTGTTTTAGCAGTAATTTTTGACGGTAGAATTTGGACCTGAAATGTTCGTGGCTAGAACTGTCAATATGCCCAAGGAATCATTTATTGGTAAAACAGAGGGAAATAGTTCAGTTGGACTATAGGTTCAAGTTCGGTCATAACCAATAAAAAATACGGAGTACTCCGGGAATATTTAAAAGAAAAGGTAAACTAAGTAAATAATGAGAGGTGAACAGTTAAAAGTGGAGGGAAAAGAATCTGAGATACATACATTCAATAAGCCAATAATGTATGATGAATTATTCTGCAATAACAAAGAAAATGGAAAAGAATTAGAAATGCTTACATTATTACATAAATCCAACAAACTACCGAAAGTCACTCCAAACGTGCATTTGGATCGCATACACCAAAGAATACGTACATCTTATGTTATCCTGATTCATAGAAAACAAATTCTTGAATAAGAATGTATCAGTGTATTACGACGAGACTAATCCAAACATTTAACCTCGCTCTCGGATAGAGCATGCCGGATGCCATATTACAACATATCGTTCTATATTCCGCTAAATAAAACATAAGTTCAAGAGCATTTATGCCACGCAATATGACTTTACTAATCTAAGATGAGAAGAAAGACGTTAAAGTTTAAGAGATCAAGATATCAAACGAAAAGCAAAAAGGAAGGCGCATGCTCGGGTAAAAGACGAGTTAATATTTCGAATCATTTCTGCAGTTGTGATATGAGTGAGTGACCCACCCTCAGTTGAAACAGAGATGGTCTAAGAAGAGTAAAACACATGCAGATTATGGTCAAGCATACCAAGTAAGATTAGTATTTGGTGTGAAGTGGCCCAGCAGGATATGCTTACAAAAATGCTCCACGTGTCCTTGTCTGATTTAAGTTTAAAATAAGAGTTCTAAATGTATTTTTTCTTTTCTAGGTTAAGAATTTAACTGTAGATCCGACATATTCTTATTTGCCTATAAATAGAGGTCATCAGTCCACAACATATCTCACAGTTGCAAAACTAACAAACCAATATATCCAAAGTAGTAAGCAGTTAAGAATCCTACCAAGAAAAAACTCTATAGTTGAAATGGCGAGAATCGACAACTTCCCGATTGTTGATATGGAGCTGCTCAATGGTGATGAGAGGAGTGTTGTTATGGGGACAATTAAGGATGCTTGTGAGAACTGGGGATTTTTCGAGGTAATCTTTACTAATAATAAAACATGATCAATAATCTTATACTCCGTATTTAGTTATACTTGTTTTCGAGTACATCTGATAAAATTGGAACCATACAAGCGGAGTATCCTTTAAAAAAATAAACCGTATTTACTTCACTTGACTACTTTGTAGAATTGACGCGTGTGTGTTGTTTGTGTTGGATATAATAAGGTGGTGAACCATACTCTGTCTCACGAACTCATGGACAAAGTGGAAAGGATGACAAAAGGGCATTACAAGAAATGCATGGAGCAAAAGTTCAAGGAGATGATAGAAAGCAAGGGCTTAGAGGCTGCTCAAACTGAGATCAGTGACATTGATTGGGAGAGCACCTTTCACCTTCGCCATCGTCCTATCTCCAACATCAACGAGATTCCTGATCTCGAGGACGAGTATCGGTAAAACATCACACACTCCTCCTCCTATAGGGAAATCCTTAAATAGTTTGTCTAAGATAACATATTAACATGTTTATGGTAAAATGGCAGGAAGGTGATGAAGGAATTTGCAGCAGAGATAGAGAGGTTATCAGAGCAACTCCTAGACTTGCTCTGTGAGAACCTTGGCCTTGAGAAAGGCTACCTTAAGAAGGCCTTCTATGGGGCCAATGGGCCAACTTTTGGCACCAAGGTTAGCAACTACCCACCATGCCCCAAGCCCGACCTAATCAAAGGTCTCCGGGCCCACACCGATGCCGGTGGTATCATTCTCTTATTCCAAGATGACAAAGTCAGTGGGCTGCAGCTCCTCAAAGATGGAGAATGGATTGATGTTCCTCCTATGAAACACTCCATTGTTGTTAACTTGGGTGACCAACTTGAGGTACCATTCTTGTGACGTACATTTTTGTATATTTATTAAAATTTTATTTGGAATTTCCCTCACAAATTTAATGCTAAAGAAAAAAAAAACTCGAAATCATTACATGAATAGTCATATACTCATATGGATGCAACTGACGCATTTGATGACCTTAGGTTATTACTAATGGAAAGTACAAGAGTGTGATGCACCGGGTGATAGCACAGACAGACGGCAACAGGATGTCCATAGCATCATTCTACAACCCAGGCAGTGATGCTGTGATTTACCCGGCGCCTACATTACTGGGAAAACAAGAGGACAAGTGCCCAACATACCCAAAATTTGTGTTCGAGGATTACATGAATCTCTACTTAAGGGTCAAGTTCCAGGAGAAAGAGCCTAGGTTTGAGGCAATGAAGGCAATGGAAAGCACAGTGAGCATGGGTCCAATCGCAACTGTTTAAGTTTACGGAGTAAAATGCTTAAATAAGTGATTGGTTTCGGTTATATAGGAGTAATTAAGATTTACGAGTCAAGGTTAACTTTATTCTAAATATATGTTGGTATGCTTATTGTGTGGGGAATTTCAAAGCTTGGCACTAAACAGAAAGTTTGATGTTTTCAAATTATGTGTTTGGTGATTAAAAGCACTTCTAGTATGTTTCTTATGTATAAACTATAAAGTGACTAAAAGTCGAGTTTTTTAATGATAAATTCTACATTATTGTCATTAAAATATTCACCTAATCGCTTTCTTACCTTAACAAAGCAGTGTCTGAAATGAGCTCATTAGGATTTTCTGCTTCAGCAATGAGCAAAAGAGAATCCATTCCTTTCAAGTTGATACAGTTTTGGCTTTTTTGTTTTCACCTGGATGAGTACAACTGTACAGCACAAAATTAACATGAGATCACCGAATTTTACCGGAAAAAAAAAAAGAGAAGATAATAATTCGGTGTAAAGGAAAAATTAAAAAATGGCGCCTTAATGGCAGCAACCTTTTTTTTCGTGTAAAGAGGTCTACAAAGATTTTAATGATGCTGACGAGTTTTAAATACAGGACATGATGTAAAGGGCGCCAATAGGGGAGTAATGATGCATGCGGGGTTTTGAGCCCCGGTCATGAATATGACACCGATATCATACAGCTCGACAATATGTCACATTACTTTCACTGGTTCAAAAATAAATAAGAATCATGTCTGACTGTTCTTTTGGACCTTATTGTTATTAGGTACAAGTTGTTTGGTCCTTACAAACAAGCAAGCAACAAAATCATGCATTACTATATGTGTAATATCAAGGTAAGAATGTGATTGGGGAAGAAATTTCTGCCCGAATTATTTCTTTCAACATCAAGACGGCTCACATAAACCCAATTCTTGCTTAAGACCGTCTTCACACCCGATTAAAATAGAGGTGGAAATAAAAAAAGGTTGCGAGAGGTCGTAAGTTAAGACGGTTTTAAGCGGAAGAAAAAAGGGGGTAGGATAGAAACAAGAAAATAAAGTAAGCAATAAATATTTTGTTCTACTGTCAGAAAAACAGCTGTAGATCTACTTCATTTAGAGTTCACCAACATCAAGTAAGAGAAGATGGTAACATGGCATTACATTTGGTAATCAAAGCAGAAATTATATCATGCACAGTATTTACCTGAAGTAGGAATATCACAGTTATAGGAAAAACTTCACTTACAGATTCACACGTGAAAAATGATCATCTTCAGTCAGATAAGATCATATCTGTACTAGTCACCTGTTGTCAGATCAGCCATCTGCAGTTGTCATGTAATCTTGACCACTATTACTCAAGACTCGGTTATTTTATTAACACACTACGTATTTTGGCTTAAAATGAAGTGTCCGTGTTATTTATCATTTTATCCGCATCAACAATCAGAAGTTTAAAATCATAAATCAAGCACTAATGCCAAGCGATAAATGAATGAATAACAAAGTAAATGGAAATGGGAAGATGAGTCAACATCCCTCAATCCCTACCATACAATGATCGGTCTGCACACGACCATGGGACTCCCACCAGATTAGCTATGGATTTCAAGAATGAAATCATGAGCATGAGAATCCACCATAAAGATTAGCTCTTTGCAGGGTCATCACGACTAAATCAACATTAGTCACAAAATTAATTAAAAAAAATGTTAAAAGGACCCCAAGTCAAATTCACATTACTTCGCCAGTCCATCATGGAAAGCAAGAATCGTATGCTATACGGAGTTTTACTTAATTTTTTCAGGTTACCAAAGACATCTTCATCTACCTCATACCCCAGGTCATTCTCAACAAACAGCAAGCATATTAGTGGCTAACAGAAAGTTATATGTTGTAGTAAGCGAAGTTTTATAATTTATAGGACATTTTTGGATACCGCATGCTCAAATTCTTGCATACAAGTAAAAAAGTCCAGGAAGAAAATAATGTAAAAGAGTAAAGTAGCTTGATAAAATTTACCTTGATCCCCTGTCATGTGAGACATTTGCAGCCGAGACGGAGTAACATACTTTCAGAGCAGCAAGAATATACTTATATACCTAGCAGCCCTAAAGATCAATTAACAAATAACATTTCTCGACAAACAGTAAAATTGCATTGAAACCTCACAGTGGACTCCCTTTCAGTATCAGCAGGGTTATTTTTCTCACACATTTGTTTTTATACTTACAATGTCTATGGAGGTTTGTTTATGTGTCTGTGGAGTCCCCTTTCTAGAACCTGATGAACACCACCGCTAAACCAGTACATGAGCAATTCAAATCGCCTGTTAGGTGACTTAGACGAGTTAGACCCATAGTTTAACTAATGGAACAGCAAGGATTGCACTTCTAATTTCATGTACATCACAATCACTCAAACAAAGACAAATTCATCTTACGGTGAACTTCAAAGTTCACTGAATCAACAATATTCATGAGTTTTTCATTCTCACTACTCTCACTACTGTTGTAGAGCAAGTTTATCGGGTAATTATTAAAACTTGCAAAAGAACCAGCAAAGAGAAACCCAAGGCACCATTGGATAATTAGCCATCAAAACTTAACAAAGTTAGAATAGAAGTTTTCACACAATGCGGAACAAAGAATTTAGAATTCAAGTATTCAATAACTAGCTTCAGCAAACCACACTAAAGAGAAAAAAGGGGAAAAAAAATCAAAACGAAGACAAAAAAAGCTACATCTGAAGTAAGATATGCATCAAATCCACAGCTTGACAAACCAAAAACATTGGCCACAGCACGACCTGGGTTATTGGTGCACCAAGTTTTAGCACTATAGTAAGGAGTGAATTCTACCATTGCGCTCTTTTGATTCACAAGATGCCCATGCCCTAATCTCAAAATACTTTTGATGAAACCGTTAAATGCTCAGAAGACCCTGCAAGTTCATATACTTAATGGATCAACGTGTTTCACCGTGAAGAACCATTTTCATTTTCAGTAGATGCTAACTGAGCTACTGTAGAAGCCTTCTTTGAGTTCTTTCCCTCTCCTCCCGCAGCATCTGCATTTGAGCAATGGTTGCTTGTAACAGTAGAGATATCCGCTTCTGAAGCTCCTGCTAATTTAAACCGCTCAACAGCGTCATCGAGATTTTTTCTCCATACATTAACTCCCAATCTAAACTCAATTTGGGAGCGCTCAAACAGCATATTACCCCAGAAAAGATGTATCTGGGATCTCATTACAGCAGCTTGTTCAGCCAGTTCCTCTGGAGTAGGCTCAATAGGGGGGCCACCTGAGGTTTCACCGTCATTTCCCGGTTTCCTCCTTCTCTTTAGCAGCTCTTCCATCTTATTTGAGGTTGGATCTTTCATCTCATTTGCTCTCTGCTCCTCCAATTTTTCCCACATTTCAGTAGCACTCTTCATCTTCTCCTCTGCACTGTCAAAGAGATTGAATGTTTCCAAGGAATCCCAGCTCGAAAGATCCTCCTTTTTTGCGAGGACATAAGACCAATGAAGCTTTGCCATCTCAAACTGTTGTTGACCCAATGCCAGCAAGCCCTCGTAGAAGTCAGGCTTAACTGAAAGAGCTTGTTCATACTTCTCTCTTGCCAAAGAATACTTCTCATTAACCCAATGATAAGCTGTTCTAAGTTGTGCATCCTTGACCTCCTGAAGAGCATTCTCATCTACTGGGATACGTTTTCTTGCTGCACACATGTGGATATTTCCCCAGTTGAAGAAGGCTAATGCAGCCACTTCCTGAAACTTGGTTGCAGCCTTGTCAAAGAGTGGTTGCGCCTCTTCACTTGTCACCGTCTCTTCAAGAGCTTCAGAGCAGAGCTCCATTCCAATCTCATGCAAGTCAATGTGAGCATCAGGGTCAATGCCAACATTGTTTCGAAAAAGCTGAGCAAACTCAAATAACCAATCATCAATCTCCACCTCCTTGCTCCCGGCTTCTTCTGAAGGGTCCGGATTTCGTTTACGCATTTCCTCCACAACATTATCCTTAGTCTTTTTGGGTTCAGTCTCAATGGAATCCACACCAGATTCACCCAAAGAAGAGTGTGAACCACTATCGTGTATCTTAGCCTCCTCGTTCTCTACAGGTATCTCCTCTTCCACAATAGGTGGTTCCTGATCAGGATCCACCTCCACAATATGCAACCTTAACATCCCAACAGAATTTCCCTTGTCGCTTTCTGAGTCTTTTGGGAAGAGGCTATCCACACAGGCTTCAGCTAACTTAAGCTCAGGGGTACAAGTTATTGTCACCAGATCACCATCATTATCCTTGTACTTGATTAAGATAAATTTGGATGATGGAAATCTTTTGCTAACTATCTCCCTTAGAATCTTAAAGCTGCAATTAATCGGCATTTGAGCTAGTCTTATGTCATGATCATAGACAAGCTTCAACTGTCTCCATTGAATTTTCGCTTCGGTAGATGGTCCACGATCAGAAAGAAGTGACTTATCCTTTGATGATTTATCTTGGACATTGGAAGAAGTGGGTGCTGGTTTCAAAACAACATTTGGCAAATGAGTTTTGTCATGAGGTCCATTTTCAGTCACAACACCTGGTTGTTGCTTTTCACTCTTGATATTTACAGAACCTTTCTTAGGCACAAGCCTGGCTGGCAAACTCGGTCCAAGACCAGCAACAGGGGCACCTCGAATGGCAGAAGCCCCAAGAGCCGCAGGAGATGGTCGGCTCTGAGGATCCAATTGGGCCTCTTGACGAGCCGTCTGCAGTCGACGAGCAATCTCTAAAGCATCCCCATGATTAGGATCAAAACTCAAAAGATCCTGTACATCAGCCATTGCCATATCATACCGCCCTTGAGCCTCATAAGCTCGAGCCCTACGAAGAAGGGCTCGAACAAATCGAGGATCAACCTGAAGAGCCATATTACACTCCAAAATGACAGTATCATAATCAATTGGTTTCATCTGCATCAAACAAGCTGCCTTATTGCTGTGAAATACAGCCCTATCAGGGTGCGTTTTCGGGACGAGCTTAATACCTTCATTATATTGCTCAAGTGCACCCACAAAATCTCTATCCTGAAATCTCTTATTCCCCTCTTCTTTGAATTCATTTGCTCTTTTCAAAAACACTTCTGATGCCAAATTAGCATCACCATTATTAGGGTTAGGATTATTATTTCCACCCTTCTTTTTCTTTGCTCCAGATTTACCCATATTCAATTACAATTTCCCTCACCTAAAACCCTAAATATAATTGACCCAGAAAAATAAATGATGAAATAAAGAGAATTTCAATCTAAAGGTGCAATCTTTCTGAAATTTCGCAGTTGGGTATCTGAAAAATGTAGACCCAGATGAAGAAATATACAAGGAAAAGGGAAATTAAGAGATTTCACTTACAAAGTTGTGAACTTTATCGCCAAAATTGAAACTTTTTCATACAAGTAGCTGATTCTCTTCAGTTAATGTTGGGGAAATGCTTAAAAATTGTCAATTAAAGTAAGGAGAAAGGTTAGAGAAAGGGGTTTATGGGAGAAGAAGAAACCTGAAATGGTAGAATTGGGAATTGTAATTGTTGAAGTTGTGAGGTGATGGAGCTCAACTTTCCCCCCTGATGATGGTTTCACGGATTGATGTCATCATGTCTAGATGGTGTAAGTGTGTGTAACCAGGTGGGCTTAGTGATCTTAACGAGACGAGACAGCAGACGAGCAACTCGATATCAATTTGGTCAAAGCTTAACTCGGGCTCGGGCTCGGCTCGAGAACTTAACAAGCCAAGCCGAGTAAACGCTGGCTTGACTAAAAAACCCGCGAGCGGCTCAAACTTGTGTAATTAGACAAGACATTACTCGTATATTTTTAAAAAATATTTTATTATGATTATGTCTTGTATTATACGAAGTACATAAAATGTTTTATTGATTTGTCGGTACTTTTATATATAACTTTCGAACCTTGTTATTGAAGATATCGGAATAAAAAACAAAAGAAATAACAATTACATACAGGCTTGATTTGAGCTTGAATTTGGTTAGATCTCGTGTTAAAACTCGCACGCTTGATAACGAGCACATTTTTTCAAATTCGCCCGCTCGGGTAAACTCGAGATCGGCTTGACTCGCTAACACCCGCAATTGGTACCTTAAGCTGGCTCAAATCGTTTACGAAAGTAAAAGAGAAAGGGGTAGAAACGTAAATGAACAAGTTGAAGCACATAGCTAGGGTTTATTAAGCAGAATGAAGGAGATGGCGGCTAACCCCAATCACCTGCCTTCCTATATATTCCCTCTTTTCTTCTCACTTCTTCTCTACCCTCTTCTGTGCTTCTAAGTTCCCTCCGTCTTCTTAATACTCTCTTAATGCTGCTTCGTGTTATTACTCCCTCCGTCTCATTCATTTATTTACGGGTTTCATTCATTTTAAACAAATGAATAAGACGGAGGGAGTACTGTATAAACATCAGAGTTGTTTTCATTATTTTTCTAGTTATATATGCTTGTTATGTTAATGATTCAGCCTCATTGATTATGAAAATGGAGGACATATTAATGATATAAGTCTTGCAAATAATCAGAAGGCAAAAGTGAAAGACGAGCTATCGTTTCAGTCGTCATGGTTCTTATATGAAATTGACGATTCGATTGTTGACTCGCCTACATTATTATTTGTTAATTTTACTGGTATATTAGTAATGGAGCGTAAATGATGGTTTTGCAGAAATTTGAAACGAATCGGAAAGTTTATAACTTTTCCTTGTGGAAGATTTTATATTTGCTGATGCGCCCTGCATACAACTTTGAAAATGAAATCCTTTAATTTGGTATTAGATTCAAGTAAGGCTAGAACAAATTATATAGATGTGGTCTGAGTTATATGTCGTCTTGATTACGCAACACTATCAGTCAGCTAAATTTTTGCTGTTTATTGTAAACATCATTTAACAGAACACCCTGCTGTATTGTATATTTGCTCAAAGTTGCACAGCATTTGCTCTGAATGCACAATTGCTTAGAAAGCACTGGTTAATTTTTGCCAAGTTCGATAGAACTGAGTCCAATGGAATGACTGATTAGGATATTGTTGGATTTATGATGATTAAATTAAGTCTCTGCCAAAGACTAAATTCTGAGCCAGGGCAACTAGACTGTCATTAAAATGAGAATTAATTGAGCTTGTAAAATCATTTCTAGGGGTAGGTTGACATTTTGATAGATGCCTTTGCTTAGCTAAATAGCTAATGGTATTAGGATATTGGTATTATGGGGAGCATAATGATGATAATAGGTTAAATAATGATGGGTGTAATGCTTTGGAGTTGATGTTAGATTAAGGGGTCAATGTTTGGTTGGAGCATTTTGGAATGGAGTTAGAATCCCTATGGATTCAAAATCCATTCCAAACCCTTAGAATCTCATACTCACCCCTCCCCCCAAGTTTCTAACTCCATTCCATTATATTCTACATTTCATTCCATTCCAATGTCCAACCAAACACTTTAAAACTAGTATGAGATTTAGAATCCATTCCATAATGGTATGACATTACATTCCATTCTATTCCCGACCTTTGAACCAAACACCCCCTAAAATTGGGAACATTTCTTGGGCATTTGTACCTGGTTTGGCCCTTATCACTCGTGGTTCATGGCTCCATCAACTTCGTGTTTAGATTTTGGTACCCATTTAATCGAAATCGCAGAAACAGTTTTTTAAGCGGCGGTATTACGACATGTTTTCTTTGAAAAATACCACGCTAATGACACAAACAAAGATGTATATTTGATGAGGGAAGTGAGAGGGAGAGAATGATGGTTGTATTTTCTTATTTGGTGGTTAGAGCAAGGAGATCGAAGGCGACGAATGTAAGATGTCAAAAAGCAAATGATGTGATACTTTTCGTTGTCTCACGCAGCGAGAAGCTTCAATCTTATTAAAAAAAACTCCATTGATCACGTGGACACATTTCTTGTAATTAGTTTAAAATTGTTGGAATTTGACACTTAATTGTGTAACTTCACTTGTTTAAGTTACATTAAGCTATCGATCAATTGTTGTACGATAATTTCACACAGTAAGTGAACAATTCAAAAACTTCTCTCTAAAAAAAGTCTCTCCAACTTCTCTCTAAAAACCTGTAATACTGCGTATTCTGTAGTCTGGGACTCAGTCGAGTTGGGCTAACTCGGCCGAGTAGAGGGGCGAGTTAGCCTAACTCGACCGAGTAAGTTTTGGTATGGTATGTTGGTTTACATTCTGGAGTCGAGTAACTCGGACGAGTGTTTTGGCACTCGGCCGAGCATGGCCTACTCGGCCGAGTGGTCTCAGGCCTCAGCCGAGTGCGGGTTAGAATTCGGAAATCAGACGGTTTTGATTAGGGTCATTTGGGGAGATGTATATATTTAACTTCCGCCACTTTACTCAGTTCTTTCATTTCAAAACTCTAATCTCCCTTAATCACCCTAATCAACCTATAATTGCTTATCCTTGTCGATTTGCGGATTCCCCCATCACGTTTCGCCCTTGCTTGGTAAGTCTTTTGATTATTGTTATTCTAGATTAAACCCTATGTAGTTTTGGGAAGTCGGGAAGATTGTATTAATTGTATGAAATTGTATGATTGATTAGGTGCCGATTTCGTAGAAGAACAATTGTAGTTGCTTCGTGATTATTGTTGCGGTTGTTTGAGGTAGGGTTTCCCTACTCAGTCTATAATGCCTATTGTGATTGT